>VZSF01009834.1:0-204107 GCA_013398295.1 Chionis minor | reverse complement strand
TGTTCTGTGCCCTTTGCAAATTTTTCTGTTATTTTTTTTTTTTTTTGTGGATGAGTACAATAGTGTGCTCACCTCCTCTAGCATTAACTCTGTGAGAGAGAAAACAAATGGGCCAGGAACTGGGTCAGGTGCAACAGGGCAACTTTGATTTTTCTGACTTTTTTTTTTTTCCTTTCCGTGCAAAGAAGAAAAAACATAAATGAAAACTAAGACTTACAGGTGCCTGGAAGACGGGTTCAACCTAGATATTCCGGAGTAACCTTAACTGGGATATTTTGCATGTAAGTTAACAAAAACATGGCAATACAGAAATCTATCTGAACCGGCAACCTAGTTGGTGATACAGGGAGCTTGCAGAGCAAATCAGGTTTAAGTGGCACAAAGTGAAACCCCACTGCACATAGAGTGGGGCAGAGAGGTTTGTTGGAATCAGCCTAGCTGAACTGAATTCACACATGTTTTCTGCGTAAAAAAAATTCTACTTTTATTGCTCAGACTGTTTCCATCCGTCTCCAGAGTGGGAGAACTCCAGGCAGAGGAGTAACCCTTGGTGAAGTCCTGGCCCACTGCTAGACATACTCATGTCGATGCCTTGAAAAGAACAGAAAAATATCTGGTGGACCTTCTGGTCCAGGGATATGCAGAGGACCTTGGAGGCTGGAGCTGTTCTCCCTGAAAATTCCCCTCCCGCAGGACCTCTAGTGTTCCCAGCCCCATCCCTTTCTGTCCCTGTACATCCTGGGCATTCTTCAATAGTCTGTTTCCTCTAGTTATCGTTCCCACTTTATGATTTATCTTCAAATCTGTGGGCAATAGTTCAGTACAAATATCCAGTAATTCTTCCTTTTCCCTGCAGAATCAGCAGATGGGAATGGCTCAGTCCTGGCAGGAGGAGAGCAGCATCTGGAGTCTTCCTCTGGGTAGATTGGGAGTGTGTAAGTGTGATCCCAACAAGGATTCTATTGCTAAATAACCTAATCTACTGCTTCCCAGAAGGGTTTGCAGTAGTGTTTGAAATAACCACGGCTGGTGTTTGTTTCAGCGGCAGTATGATGGTGGGTAACTTTCCGAGTGCTTTGTTTTAGCTCTGGCAAGGCAAATATGAATGTAATTTTTCACTGGACATTTTCTGCACAAACCGTGTTATGTGAATTCCCTTGTATGCTCTGGGACGACCGTATTGCTGTCAGCGTGTCCAGGATGTGGTTTTGAACAATATTCTTCTCAGAACCTCAAGCAAGGAATGCAGTAATACACTAATGCTGAGTTTAAACCTCTCTTTCTTCTCACTATCAACCGCCACTGTAATTAAGACAACGGAGCAAGAATCCATTAGTAGAAATGTTGGTGTTTATGTATCAGTCCGGTTCTGTAGTGGGTCACAGTGCGCTGGGAGGTGATTTTTGGATTTGTCTTGGGCAGCAACTGGTGTGCTGCAGCAGGGGGAAGCGTGCAGAGATGAGCGCTGACGATGAGCATCGGGCTGGCTGCCTTTGTCAGGCACGTCGTGCTCGGGGAGCACAGCAGATGCCCCAGACGACGCGTGTGGCCACGGGTTCGGCTAATCACCAGCACATGTTCCCCCTGGAAAAGACAGGTGGTATCAAAGCCCACGCTTTGCCGGGTGCTTTCTTTGGGAGCAGCCCTGGAGGCAAAATGTGCATCTGCTTGGTAGCTCTGTCTGCACCAGCTCCTGCCATCCTGCCCGAAGCCAGCTCCTTTCTCTGGGGGCTTTGCCGCTGCAACCTGCTCTGCGTCGTTAGGTTTCACTGCTCTGACTTTCTGCCTCCTCTAGAACTTTCCCTTCGGTTCCCAAAGTTTCAGAAAAGAAACCAGCAGAGCCCTACTTAAAAATTGTAAAAGCTGGAGTGGCAGTGAGTGCCTCCCCCACCCCTGAACCAGTTGCTTTTGAAGTTTAACTGGGCTTCAGCTGCTCTTCTAAGAGCCTTGTTTACACGTGGGAATCGCACTGTATTGTAGGGATGAGCTGGTATTTTGTGTTGTGTCCTACACCAGTACTCCACAGCGTCAAGCGTACAGCTTTGCTGTTACCTCTGTCAACCGTTGTTAGAACTGAGCTTGCTTCTGCGTGTCACCTGCTGTGCACATCGAAACGGGGACGGGACAAGGGTCTGCTGCTTTGAGCTGGAAACAGAAAGGATTCGTTTTTCATTCAGGAGCTGCAGCAGCGGCTGCTGTGCCTGGAGAACTCAGCTCTCCTCTAAGCCTGCTTATACTGCACGCCAGGCGGCACTTCCACGTTATTTCTAGGTGCAAGAATAACACCCACTTGTTAACTTTTTGCTGTTACAAAATCAGGTACTGAATAAGGCTGCGTGCCTGATTTTGAGCACACTCCGTTATTCCCCTCCCCTGTCTGGGACAACACGTGCTCCATGGTCCGTACCTTCGGACGGCTCGGTGGGAAAATCCACATCCCACCGCCTGGGCTGGCGCCCCTTGGCACAACTCCCGTGAGCGGCCTCGGGGGGAGCCCAGCCCGGCCCTGAGCCCGCAGCGGCGCCTCCTCTCCTTGGGAATGCTGGAGATGGGCGCTGTGGGACCCTTTTCGCTTTTGCATGGAATAGTAACTTTTCATCATCTTTGCTTTGCGCCTTCAGCCTCGCTGCAGAGAGCGAAGGCGGCGTGCCAGTCCGTCGTACGCCAGCTCCACAAATCCCCACTTTCACGTGCTGCCGTTTCCGTCACTCTAAGCCGTTCATTCCGGATTTCTAATCGGGGGGACGTAGTTTAGGTGCATTTCTGTTTTGCCAGATGTAATACTGAACGATGAGATAAATGTATTGAGTATGCATCATCTTTGAATCAATGTGTTGGATTGTCTGTGCATTTTACAATTTTGGTAAATAATGCAAATTTCATTAGAAACATATTTTTAGTTAAGAATATATTTAAGCACAACTTTAAGGCCTTTGAGTCATGGCCTTGAGTATTAGTACTTTTTAATGGGGGAAAAAAATACTGGCACTTTTTCTAGGAGAGAAGCATAAAATTAGGAGTGTAGGTTGGATATGAGAGGGTTTCTGTTTGAACCATACTTGTACCTGCTTTGTGGACAGTGGAAACCCCGAATATTCTGTTTCAAGAGGTTTCAATGTTAACTTTATCCAGTTAATTTGCTCAAAGCAAAAGGTTTAAAGTCTAGAAAAGCTCTGTTATTTAATTGAATACCTCCTTTCTATATTTCTGCCCATAAAGTGAATTTAAAATTAAAATGAGAACCTTATTTTTGTCCCCGAGCTCCAAACGGTTTCTAGAGCTTCTGTCGTTGAAGTATCGTGACATTGGGGAACCAGTTAAAACACAATTCACTGGTCTGTTTGAGTGGTTGAAACACAGACTTGGTGTGGCAGGCAAATAAGCTTGGATGAGAGCAGCTGGGGATTCCAAGGAAAAAGGGGAGAGGAGGGTTGGGCAAGTGGAAATAAATGAAAAGAATGTTGTGCGTGAAGGTCTTATTTCATTTCAGGTGCTGAAATGTTTATAATGATGGGTTGTTGGCACTTGGGTAGGTTTACTCTGTGTGTTCAGCTGCCCCATACTGCAGGCTGCTTCCAAGCAAACATGCAATAATCCTGCTGGTCGGGGCTGCGTCAACGTTTGACTGTGCAACCGATGTGCAGTTGCACATTTAATACCCCAAAGCTCTTTCCCGAGCGGAGAATTGTTCTCAGGCTGCTCTGGGAAGTCTCAGACCTCTCTACTGTTTGGGTTTTGGGGGGGGTTGTTGGGTTGGTTGGTTGGTTGTTTGAGGGGTTTTTATGTTTGTTTTTATTTGGTTTGTTTTTATTTTTTTTTACTTTTTGTTTGGTTGGTTCTTTTAATGCAAAAATTGTTTCACAGATAAGTCGATATGTACATCCTGAAGTGCTTGTGAGTTAACTCTGGGAAGTAGGCGCACCAAGAGGCACCTCGTTGCCCATTATGAAATTAATTGCAAACTTTCACTGCCACAAAAGCCAGGCATTCGTCCCAAAGCAATTGTTTCAAACGAAAGCATTTTCCTTCTGCATTTGTTTATTTTTTAGGGCGTTTATTTATAAAGTTTTCTGTTTATATTTGAAAGCTCAGTCTTATATACAATTACACGCCTATTTACACATGAAAACAAAATGTGACTGAGGATGAGAATAAAGATTATCACAAAGAAAAAGGATTATTTCCAAAAAATTTATCCGACCCTACCTTTTTATGGCAGATGGAGGAAACCGGGGGGGGGGGGGGGGGGAAACGCAACCAAATCCCAAACCCTACTTTGTTGTATATGAGATGATTTTTACTCCTCAGGACCTTTGGCCAAGCAGGTAAGAAGATGCACTGACACGAACTCTCTTGTGCTGAGTGTTTTCGTGGCCCTGAGGTGCAGCGTGAGCCCGCGGTGCCGAGCCGCTGCCCGGAGCAGCGCCTGGAATGGGAAGCACCATCCTCACTGTCTGAAGAGGGGACAAGAAGACTCGCACCGTTAATAAACTGGGTTTTTTTTGAAAGCTCTCTACCGTAGCGACATGGCAAAAATGACCTTAAAGTACTTGTAAACTCCGGAGCCACAACAGTAAGCTGTAGTTGCTCCCTCACACCACTTTTAACCACCTCACGATGAAAGGAAAGTTATTTTTTAAAAAAGAAAAACCTTTTCTCTAGCTGAAAACTTTCTCTCAAGATCTAATTCATGACCTTGAATAATAGTGCCTCTAGGCCAGAGCTCGTGTTCGGACCTGCTGGGTGAGGGACGAGGCTTTTGAACTGGAAATCGGCTGAGCTTTGATATCAGCTCTATACGCTCTGCTGCCTTCTGCTTAATTTCAGTACGTGCTGCTATATAATGGCCAGATTTGGAAGATCACTGGAAGTAGAAAAATATATCCGAACCCCACAAATATTAAAGGTAATACTGTGTTAAAGGTAACAGCAAACAGAGAGACCGTGCCCAGGGCAGGCTGGCCAGGAGGAGGAGAGCCCTGGGCCAGGGACTGACTCACTCTTAAAGAGGGTGAAAACCAACAACTAACGTGAGTCAAATGTTTTTGGGGTTTTATTCTTCAATGACAGATGTACTTGTGTGTGTTTAATTTGGGGCTTCCAGTAAAAATTACATAAGCGTCTCTAATTTTTGCAGGAGTCAGCTTTTGAAGCCAAAGTAGCTCCAGTACTTTTATGCCATTTTAGTTATCATTGTTTATTCCTCTAAAAAGTGCAAAAGTCTATGAAGTGTCTGTCATCAATGTTAAACTACCTTTCATACTCTCTTAAAGAGAGGCGTGAATGACAGAGAACCCGTCTCTTGTTGGCAGGACAATGTAACCCAGCAGGGATTTGAATTTAACCAACATACAGGTAACACCTACACCCAGCTCGTACCTTATACAGGATTTTTTTCTCCATCTGCTTCCGAGGAAGGGAAAGGCGGAGTGGGTGCTGGTTTGGTTTTGTTGCTGTTTAGCTCAAGCCAGAGCAGACTCTGGTTCCTCCGGGTTAAATATTCTTTTCTCAAAGAAGGCAAAATTAATTTTATCTTTCAACATTTAGAATTTAATTTAGGTTTAGAAATAGGATATCATCTCTCTGGTGCTGTAGACATGGGAGCGTGACCCGGGCAGGAATTTCAGCATCCCCTGGCAGGAGCCAGGATGTCCCTGTGCAGCTGGGGATGTGTGATGTCTTGGCTATGTAGGAACACGCCAAATTCCGCCTGCCGGGGTGGCGGCATAATATATTGTGCTGCACAGGGAAAGAGCACAGCCTTTTGTGGGAGCGGTGAAGGAAATAAGCAAAACATTTTGTTTCTCAGCGGAGGAAAGAAAATCTGAAAATCCTGGAAATGCTCCATACACAAACCCCCCCATTTTTAGTGTTTTCTTATTATTGCTGCGCTTAAGATGCAATAATTTCACAAGTCTAAATTGATGATGAGTAGATTAAGGGATTTCCTACCACCTGTTGAGCTATTAGAGACAGCAGAAGTTATGTAATTCTGGAAATATAATGCTATTGGAATTCATAATTCTTCATTTATTTGCACGTTTCTGAGAAATGAAATAAATGATTCCTAAAGATCTAATTCATTACAGAGAAAAAGTACTCTGTTAAAAATCTGGTGCTCCAATACTGTATCTTCTTAATTTTAAGTATAAAATAATTTCTCTGACAACGGAATACTGTACAGTAATTTCAGTGTCCCAAGAGAACATACTACTGCAAAGTCCCGGGCTATAAAACAGCCCCAAGATTTTTGTTTTTTATACCACAGAAACTCTTATACTTCATTCAAGAGTGGAAAAGTGCAATGCCCCAAGGTAGTCTAATTTCATATCCTAGAAAACAGAAATTTTTTTTTTCTGTGTATGCAAATTGCATTTTTATTGCAACAGAGAAAAGTATTTTTTTTCTTTTAGCTCATTGGAAAAACTGTTGATGTAATTGGACAATTGATGTACTAGGATATGCAATTGGAGTAATTGCACATGCAAATAAGTGATTATTCTGACAGTTATAAAACTCCTGTGAGCCGTTTCAGTGTAGTTCTATGCTGCTTAGGCACATAATTGTATGTGTGTTGCACCTAGATTTTTACGCAGCATCCTGCCTACTTATTTATTTCATAACACCACTGTTACCTAGATATGAAGTATTCTTTACGCAGCAAGCAATAAAAATAATGGGTTCACCATAATACTCAGGGCTGTGAATACATTATTTCTAAACTGTGGTGCATGTGACTTTATGGGGAGTGAAATAAACACTCACTAAAGATAAAACCTCATTTAAGCTCCAGTTGCTTTGCAGCAATCGACAACATACAGAATGTTTTGCCAGTTCCTGAGGTGGTGTAAGGGGAATGTGACAAGCAATTGCTTACTACTTTTTTTTTTTTTTTAAGCCTGTCATTGATAATGATAAAATTTTAGGTGTAACGGCTTTTTCTTTCACTCCTTATCTTTTCAGTTTCTTTGGCATCAAGAGATACGGTCTGCTGCCAGGTAAAATCCTCCTTCATGTGTTTGAGGCAACATACACCGCAGCATTTTGCAGCCAAAATATTTTGCAGCTCCGTTTGCAGCTGCTGGAACTCGGGAGGGAGCTGCGCCACACTTAGGTCATTTCTTGTGGCTCAGTAATAGCTCTCATACCTGTTTTCTCCTCCTTTTTGCACCCCGCCGGCTGCAGTGCAGGGCGTTAGCGGCGCGTTTCAACGGTGTCAGGATTTCAAGGGAACGGGTAGGCTCAGACCGAGTGAAAACGGGCCGAGTACATTTAATTTATTACTTTTATTGACTTCCGCTATTCTGGAGCGGGAGCCCTCACCAGCTCCGTAGCAGCTAATAAAGGAGACCCTTTGAATTTAAGAGGCAAATAACACCTCAGATATCGTTGTTAGTAAAATCCAGTGGCATTATAGAAATAAAATAAAAATGGTAGCCTCCGAGCCGTGCGGTGAGCCCCTGCCTAACGCTTGGAAGAGCCAAGCAGGCTGCTGTCTGCGTGCCGAGTGGGAGCTCTCCCCTTCCCAACTGAAATGTCCGTGTTTATGCCACGGAATTACAGGGAGGCAGAAAGTGCCCGAGGTGAAGTGGAGGGAAGGAAGCCTTTTGAATATATACGCTACCTGGCCAATTTTTTGTGATGTCTTGACTTATAATTTAATTACATCTCATCTGTAATAAGAAATTAACATTTCAGGGTTTAACTGTAATTATTTTGCTCTGAAATTTGTCAGGTCTTTTTTCCTCTTTGGCTATATCAGTTCACCTGTTTTCCGTGCAAGGATGTCACCAAGATTTATTCCATCCTTCAAATACTATCTTGTCATTCTAGCTGTAAATCCACCAGTGGGGTCACTTTCCACCCCGGGGGGCTAAACCCGGCTATTCGTACAGTGATTGCAGTCCTAGGGGTTTCTGTTCAAGTGCTCCTTTATTAATGCGTAAAGTGCTTTAAAAAAATAAACCAAGAAAAAGACACCCCCCAGCCCCAAGCGTGGAAATACCAATTTTCTTATATATGAAGAAGGAGCTAGTGGGTATAGAAGTCAAGCCCTTCTAAAAGGCTTATTAGGATAAAAGAATTTAAAGCACCCCCCGGGCCAGAGGAAGCCTAACTTAAAATCTATAGGCCAGATTCTTGGCAGTATGAATCGATATAGATCCATTGGAGTGTACAGGATATGCTTATTTTTATATAAGACAAGCAGCTGGACCTATATGTATTTAAAGTATTTAAGCTAGAAGGATGCCTAGTAAGACCAAAAATATCTTCTTTCCAACAGCATTCTTGGCAAAAAAAAGAGCCAGGAAAAAACCACTTACCTGTTCATATATTTATGGCACAAGGAATTCATCTTTCCGAGTAAGCCAACATTTTTATTCTGGTGATGCTGTGCTCACTCTGTATCCTGAGTAGCTCTGTGATTGATCCAGGGAAGATGTAAGACTCCTTCCCCCCCCCCCCCCCCCAACCTGTGAAGCCAATTCCTACAGCTCTACGTGTTCCTGGTTCAAACTCCATCTTCCTAATCATTATCTGAAAATTGTAGTGACTCTTTTGGGACCACAGTAAAGAAAAGGAAATTTCTTTCTCAAAGGCTGTGCGTCCTCATAAACTTCTCTCTCTGTAGGGTGGTTTCTATATCAAAAACCTTTGGATTCTTGCTTTGAAAATGTATTAGTGCCTAGGCGCTGCCAGAGACTGGATTATTGAGACTTTTGGCTTGATGCAACCTGGCAATTCTTGTTACAAAACAACGCTCTGCAAACAGCAGAGATGCACAGAGCCCCAGACACTGATATTTGTTCTGCACAGACGCAGAGATGTATGCTCTGAAGGGCAAATAAGCCTGGAAACGATCCGTTTCAGGCAGACATCTCTAGTTTTGGGCTGCTTTTGTAGCTATCTGGACAAAGGAAGGGTTGTGGCATTTTCACATCCCATTTGGAAGTGACAAGCTGGTTTCTGCTGGAGACCAAGGAGGGTGCCGAAGCCAGTGCTCAGCCTTGCCCTGGACGCAGTGTAATTCCCATGTTACTTTGCGTAGGAGAACTCTTTAGTTTCATGCTGGGCAGTGCCAGAGCCACAGCATCCAATCCTGAAATCACGGCAGCCTCATTGACTCCTCTTGCCTTTAGCCAGCGGTGAGGGGGGGCACCAGGTGGTCAGGAGGCCACAGCTCCAGCTGGAGGCCATTGCTGGAGAGCATGGCTGGAGAACATCGCTGCCTGGTGCTGAGCGCTGCCCACCTCCCTCCTCCACAGCATATCCAGCTGAGGATCCAGCACACCGTGCCCCTGGCAGAAATTTCCTCCTCCGAGCTCTCTTTTCACATCGTGTCTGTACTGCCCTTCCTGCATTTCAAATTCACCCGGACGCAGTAGCTGGCACCTTGGAGACATGCGGACATTACAGTAAATGCTTGGGTAAATCGGAATTTTTAAATGGAAGTGAAATCTACAGAGCTGCACATTCTTCAGAGAGTCAATGCTGAAGTATTTACGTCCTGCTGGGCAAAGGGAACCCATGCATTAGAGGGTGAACTGGGAGACTGGTCAGGACATCACTCTGATATTCCATGCAAAGCACGTAATCTGCCTCTATTTGTCCTTTGAAAAATGTGTCTGCATGACAAATGAAGTTTAAGAATAGCATTATTTGGAAGTTCTTACTCTGTTCAACCTTTGTGCGCAGCTACTACAGTATTTTGTTGAACAAACACTCGTGTTAGATTGGAACTTGATCTTTAGATAACATTTGCAACCAGATGGGAAGAACTTCTGGCTTGATTGGTTCCACTGAGAGATGAAGAATTACCCTTATTTATCAAATTCCCGTACAATTTTAGGGTTAGCTCTTCAGCTGAGGTAATCCAATGTGACCGCAGCGTTATCAACAGAGCTGCTCCGGTGTATAACACTGTCGTGTCTCGTGGAGAAATTCTGATGCAAGGAAAGGCTTCACACTGCCTCCTTTCATCTTCTCCCATTTTCTTCACTTTAATTCTTAATTCCAGTAGAAATCCAGAAGAAAATTGTGGCTTACTTTGGTTTCCATTTATTCCCACAGGGCTGCAGAGTAAGAGCTTTCACTGCTTGTGCTCCGACGGAAAACGCCGCGCCACTCATCCAGGCTTGGGTCATCCTCGCGTCCCCAGTTGGGCAGCTGAACACAGACTTTTGGTTTTGCGTCCACAGCTCTCAGTCAAGCAGGTGCAATGTGACATTTGCATAGTCAGCTGGATTATTTTCTTCATCACTACGACTTTCATCTTCCTGGCTTCTGAAAAAAAACTCCTCCAGGGCTTGACCAGAGCCACAGAGGTGAGTTAATCGTGCACGGGATATTTAGCTTGCAGTGAGCGGACGGCCGCTCATGCTATGATCTAGCAGCTATGTTGCCTTGTAGCACCTTCCACCTCGTATGGGGTTTCCAGCTATTTTTCCCTGTGCAACTTCATGGTAAAACACCTTTAGGAATGGAGCTGCACTCATGCACTTCTCCCTGCTCCCCTCTGGTACCAGCAAACAAATGTTTGTGCAGCCATGAAATAGCCTATTGACGGCTTTAACCCACAGTTTTATTTAGGCAACGCTGCCACTCCAGCCATTTCTTACAACTTTGTCAGTGTAGAGATGATGATTTGCTGTCTTGTTTGCTATTTCCTTGTATAGGTCTAACACTTCTTTTTGGTAAAATATGTTTAATCCCTACTACGGCATAGGGGTAATAAGATACCGCTTTGCTGAAATCCAACATTCAATTTGTATGTCCTAACATCTAGAAGCCAAATCTTTGTATATACACCGTTTAAAGAAAAGAAGAAAAAAGGGAAAGATTTATACACTTTTTTTTTTTAAAATAAAAGGAATTAGTTACCATCCTGTTGGTCCAGGACCTTATGCAAACCTTATTCAAAATGCTTTTCTGATATTCAGTGGAATGAAGCTCCTGTAGAGGTTTCCTTACCAAATATTCTGTTCAAGATGTGCCTTCAAATTTGAGGCAAGTGAAAAATACTGTGGCATGGTCACTGCTCAGTGTTTCTCTCAGCTGTGTTTCAATTCTTCTGGTTCCTGCTCAGGTCGGGAAGTGAATGAGAACACAGAACAACATTTTCTTAATGATTTCACATTTCTGAAAAGTCCATTCTGCATTTCTGCTGTGGTCTGGACTCACCTTTATCAGACTTTTTATGCCATTTGGAAGTAAGTGATCCACATCACTAGTCAGAAAAATACGTATTCCTATGAGCAACTTTAATCTGTGTGTCTCAATTCCTCATGTTCAAGATGCTGGTGCAGAGTACAGTGAGGTTTCATGCTTGCTGAGGGAGTGTGGCAGAATAGACCTTGTCAGAAACTGATCTATGTACCTGGCAGCATCCCAGCCCGGATCCGGTTAGGTCATCCTGCCCCTCGGCTCTGCCCTGGGGAGGCCACAACTGGAGTCCTGTGTCCTGAGCTGGGCTCCCCAGTTCAAGAAGGACAGGGAACTGCTGGAAAGGGGACAGCAAAGGGCTACAAGGATGATGAGGGGGCTGGAACATCTTTCTTACGAGGAAAGGCTGAGGGAGTTGGGGCTTTTTAGTCTGGAGAAGAGCAGATTGAGGGGGGATCTCATCAATGCTGAGCAGTACTTAAAGGGAGGGGGCTGGGAAGAGGGGGCCAGGCTTTTCAGTGGTGCCAAGCGACAGGACAGGTAATGGACACAAACTTGAATGTGGGAAGTTCCATCTGAACATGAGGAGGAACTTCTTTCCTTTGAGGGTGGCAGAGCACTGGAAGAGGCAGCCCAGGGAGGTGGTGGAGCCTCCACGTCTGGAGACATTCCCAACCCGCCTGGACGCCATCCTGTGCCACCTGCCTTAGGTAGACCTGCTCTGGCAGGGGGTTGGACTAGGAGGAGGGGGGCTCCTTCCAACCCCTCACATTCTGTGATTCAATGGGGAAGAGCCCATCCAGCATCATGGGCTGTTGAGCTGTGGATTCCCTTCTAGCAACAGCCTGGGGCTGGACTGCTCTTCCCAATGCCATGAACACTACTGGCTTCTGTGAGGATACCCATAAAATAACTCAAGCTAATTGCAACATCACTGCTAAAAAAATGCATGAGAAAAAAGGTCTTCACTACAAAATGATGCAGACAAGCATCATGGATGCTTAAGTTCTTAAGGTGGCAAGATGAGAAAATGTAAGCCAGTGGCAACATTCCCTTAAGGTATGTAGAGGGAAAGCTGGTAGTTTTAGCCACAGTGCAGCAGAATTTGAATTATACAGTTCAAAATGCACAGAACTGTTTAGAACACAAATGGATAAAACGCACGTTTTGCAGTAAGTACAGATTTTTACAGAGGAAGGTAATTACAGCCCAGAGCCCTTCACAGTGCGGAGCTATTTCTGCATCCTTACTCCTCGCGCAGCACCACAGCTCCCTGGCTGACCTGAGACTGAGCTGGTGCTACAGTAAGATCTAGTTGCAGAACCAAAACTGAGCCTTGTATTAAAACGAATTCCCCATATGGTGGCAGCCTTTTGAAAGATATGGGAAAAAACACCTTCCATTTAATGTTTGCTTTCATACAGTCAGAAGGAAACATTCACGATGTGGAATGGCTCCTCCTACTCTGATGGGGAAAAACTGGTCATCTGTAACGCACTTTCACAGCAACCTGTAAGACAGCACCATTTCCTTATGCTAACAAGATTATTTCTGTTCTGGACCTTATTTCAATTGATGACTATTTTTAGTCATTTCATCACTTCTCAAGTGCTTAAAATAGTCACCTTCTTGGATTAATAAATATAGGTCCCACTTCAGTTACCGGTGTTGTAGTTAATGCCTCGGCGCAGGCTACACGGTGGCTGTTGGAAGAGTTTGTTCCTCTTTTAGGAGACATTTCGCTGATATTCAGCAAACTCTAAAATTAGTTGCTCAGCAGAGTCCTCCTTGTTTCCAGATGCTTTTCAATGAGCCCTGTGTTGGCATCTCCTCTCCCTTCTCCTGGCACTGGAAGGGGAGCCGTGGAAAGGGTAAGGAACAGGGAAAAACCATTTGCCAAAGATTTAAGTTTTGTAGATCAGGGCCATGAACTGTAAAGCACGCCAGTGAAATTGGGGCTAATTCCTTTAACTGCCTATTAGACTTACTTGGCTCATTCCTACTTAAAGTGTGCGATTGCTGAAGAAAAGCTGTTTTCTGGAAAAGCTGTGACATCAACAAGCGATAGGACAAGAGGAAACGGCCTCAAGTTGTGCCAGGGGAGGTTGAGGTTGGATATTAGGAAAAACTTCTTTACCGAAAGGGTTCTCAAGCATTGGAACAGGCTGCCCAGGGAGGTGGTGGAATCGCCGTCCCTGGAGGTATTTAAAAGCCGGGCAGACGTGGTGCTGAGGGACATGGGTTAGGGGGGGTTTTGGCATAGGTTTATGGTTGGACTTGGTGATCTTGAAGGTCTCCTCCAACCCCTGTGATTCTGTGATCACTAAATGTTGAGGCTGTTTCGAGATGGCCAGTCAGGCAACACCATAGGATCCAGAAAGGGTTTCAATTTTCTTTGAAGGGACTCAGGAAGACTCTTCCTCTTTTCCCTTTGTTTAGTGGATGATGCCCACCAGCCTCAGCCGAGAGGAGTGGAGAGGTTGGAAGGCAGGAGGAGACCCGGCGCCCCAGCCAGCTGCCACCGTTTGCCTTCGCGCTGCCGCAGGGAAGAGCAGCCTTTCTGTATTCTGGCATCCAAGCGAAAAAGTAGGGTTTTTGGAAAGCAGATTTCAGAGCGCCGTGGTTAGGCAGCCTTTTGTCTGTCTTATTGCTCAGAGTAGGACTGTTGCACTGCCCCGAAATGACCTGTTTCTGCAATATTTTGTCCCCAAGTGATAATACAGAAGAAGAGGGAGAAATGTAGCCAGTGATAATCACATTTGAGAAGCGCTGATGGTATCTGCGGTATCAGCTCCTGTTTTCAAGTCCTCTCATCCCGCAGCTGAACAAGCAGCTTTGCACCCTGTTTTCTGCAGGAGGCAGGAGCCGTGTCCCCGACAGGAGCGGTGAAGGCAGGGGGAGGATGGAGATGCTTCTCTTGCGGACTCCCCACCCATTTAATGTTCCTGTTTGGAGCGCTCAGCCCCTTTCTGGGGAGCACAAGGTACCCTGCGTGTCCGTGGCAAGGGGACACGTTTCCTTTGCGAGCTCTCGGCGCTTCCCTCGTGCAAATGAAATCGCTCTATTCTGACTAAGGGCGCTGTGAGTTACAGCCTGCTTATTGTTTTAGAAATAAAGATATTAGTATGCAAATGACTCTGGAAGGTGTTTCTTCTCATTAGAGAATGGAGATCATTTGATAAAAGATGCAGTGTGCTTCATCTGTAAAAAGGCTTAGCAAATTTGTCTTGTCTCAACAGCACTCTAACAACAAGACTGATCGGATAATGCAGCAAAGAAAGCACAGGAGACAAATGGTTTATGACACTCAGGTTACCTTTACTGTGCAAGGTGGGCGTGAAATTTTTTATGGTGAGACAAAAAAGATGATGGGCAATTAACTACAAACTCATGCAGCAGGTTTATCATATGCTCAGCTCATCCATCTGTGTCTCAGTCTCCAGTGGACTCATGAGTTTCATCAAGAAAACCATTTTCAAACCAGCAGACCAAAACAGATCGTTTTCGACTCCAAGCTCCACTGAGGCTTTGCAGTAGTTTTACCTTATGTTTACGATTTATGGATGCAACACACACACGTAGCAGAAAAGAGCGGTCCAAACGCTTTTCCCCTTGCAGGGTACGTGTTTTAAAATATTTCTCATTCAGGGACCAGTTCTGCAAATACCTGTATGCATGCAAATAACTTTATTCAGATTAATTCCATTAAATCCTCTGGGGTGAGATGGTAAACGTGGTATGTAACTGCATTTAAATTCCACCTTCTGTCCTGTGATGACTCTGATAGAATAGGTTCAGGGAATTAGGAGAGGAAGGATGGGCTGGTGGTTGAAGCACTGACTCGGTGTGCAAAATGTTGGTGCTCAGTTTGTGCTCCTGCTGCAGAGGATCCGTGTGACCTTGGATGAATCGCTTGGTCTAGTTGCAACTTAGTTTTGACCTGTAAAGTCAGGACAGCTGTCCTTATGTCTGTGCCAAAACAGTTCATATTTAACTATTGCCCTTCACAATATTATGTCAATGGATATCTTATTAAAACCACTTAAAGACTAATCTTATGTAAATAAGATTTTTCCTTTACTAATTAGTTTGATGTAGTCTTGCCAGATTGGGTAAAAAAAAGATTTTTGGAATCGAAGGTAATTATTTTTATCCTGTGAATTTTCAAGTCCCTCTTCTCTTTTCGATCTCCAAACCTAACTGCTTCACAAAATGCGTACGTGCCTTCCCAAGAGGTCGCGCTGGGGAGGGAATCGATAGAGTCGGAGCCATGGGACTAATCAGTTAAACTGTCACAAGGCCCCGAGATGATGGCTCTTTTAGTCACCCTGAAAACAGGGGAGGGTGCTAAACCTAGGTCATAGAGGAATAATTCTAGTAAGTTTTATAGCAAACGAAGGCGCGCAGGCGGGCAGGGCTGCCTTGGCTCTGCCGTGGGGCTCCTGGTGCTGGGGCAGACACACCTGATGGCCTTGCTATGGAAATGATGTACTTCCCGCTGTTCTCTTCCCTGCCGTGCTCTTGTTTGCTTATGTCAAGATGAATATCACTTGAAGGAAACAAAGAATCCTGATTTTTTCCATTAATTTCTTGGATACATGTAAATTTTTTATCGCTTCAGAATAATACCACTGATTGATGTGACACGATGCGGCTCTATCAGGCTGAAGCGAGTGAAAAGCTTCCTTTAAATTCACTCCCTCGCCCCTCAACGCTGCTGAAGAAAGTGAACTACTGAAGAAAGATATAGGCCTTGTGGTCTTTCCTGACAGTCCATAAATCGGAGTTTTGTCAGACCAAAGAGATGCCATAAAGAGAGCAGATTAAAAGAGATTAGTTCTGCCAAGTGGCCTGAAGAGAGAATTTACGGCTGCCCTCTGCCTGCCCGGCAGAGCCGGAGGATGCACAGGCTCCAGAGGTCAGTGAAAATCCTTCTGCTCCGTCCACGGGGCTTTGCATCACAGCCCAAAGGAAATCTGTGTTGGAGGGGAGGGGGAAGAAACGGTGGAGAAATGCTTGTTTTTATGTTTCCATCTATGTGTCACATTTACAACAAGCAGATTTTTCATTTCTGTCCCCAAATACTCCCTTTGTTCCGGGTGGTGGTTGTTGTTGCAATCAGAGTGGTGTAATTGAATTCAAAGGCATAATAGTAACTTTAAAAATATTGTGATATCATCACAGGAATGGTGTTATTGCACAGTGGTGCACGTGCTAGCCTTCACATTGGTGGGTCTTCAAAAAGACATGAAATGTGCACAAGTGGTGGTGATTGATTCCTCAAAGCACACGTGGGATGCCCCGCAGACCGCGGATGGGATGTGGAGGGGAGGGGAGGTGGAAACAAGCACCAGAAGTTCAAATATCAGCCACAACCTGAGTTGAGTTTAAAGCATCCAAAATGCACAGCTGAGGTTGAGTGGTTGTGGTGTCTTTGAATATTTGGATACCCTAAAAAAAAAAAAAAAAAAGGAAAAAAAAGTAGAAAATTTGAATTCACTTTCAGACAGGTCTGAAAATGGGGCAAGTACAGGCATCATCACTGCATTTATGTTGGCTGATGAAAACTTCATAAGCCTGGTCTTCCTGGCTCAAAGCTTGCCTTGCCTTCAACCGGGAGTGTTGCCTGAGAACAGGCAGGCAGCCCCTGCCAAGAGAAGACCTGGCTGGGGAACAAGAATAAAATAGGGTCACGTATTCGGAAGTAATGAGGGGAAGGGAGAGCTTTTACCGGGGAAGCTCGCAGGGAGCAAAGGGTATTACCAACACGCTGTAGTGAAAATGCACTTAGACCTAAAAGAGCAGAGCTGCTTTAACCCCTTTGCTCAGCCTGGAGAGCGAAGAGCCATTAGCGCATAGAGCCCTTTCACAGCTCATACGAAGACAAAATGTGTCTTTATTCCCCATGTTGCCCCACAGAAAGACAGCAAAACATTGTTGTGTGAGGGCCAAGTTTTAAGCATGCCTCATATTACGCACAAACCCCCTGAGAAGTATGTCTTCATTTGTAAATAGTGGAGTAAATGTAACCATTTTGTGATTTAACCTTAATTTCACATAGGTAAAATTACTCCCATCCTATTTTTTCTCCCTGGTTTTTGACAGCAATTTTCTAATTTCCAATATAAATGCGGGTATTTTACAAGCCTCTATAACGTGATACTGCAAACACGTTGGAGTAATGAGTTTTCTTTGCAATCTGGAAGATGCCACTGTGGTTATGTTATTATGATCATAATAAGCCACGGAGAGAAGACGTGGTGTAAAAAGGCAATATGCAATGTGGTAGACTGTCTTTCCCATTTTCCCGTTGCCCTCCAATATTTTTTTAAACCCTCTGGAAGATCCTTTTTTATACTATTTAACAAAGGGATACAAGGCGAGGGCACGGAAGTTTAAATACTCGGAGTTAATAAAATAGACATAAAAGTCAGAATCTAAATAGAAATATCAGTATCTAACTCAATTTTAAAAATCCACAGTATATTTCTAAAGTTACTTTGAAATGGTTTGAGATAGAATAGAAATAGATAGAAAATATGAAAGGAAGACTGTCATATCCATGAAAATGATTCAATAACATGCCTTTCCCTGTGCTTTTATTTGCCTGTGGAGGAACTACTCTAGAGAGAGCAAGTTCATCAAAAAGCATATATTTTACTTCATAAAAAGGACATTTGCTTACTCCCAGAGATTGAGTACTCTGGCCCTATTTGATTCACTGAAGAAAATTAAATGCAAAGTAAGTAGGGAGAGAGGAGCTGTAATAGTAAGGTACATGACATATTTGGTTTATGTATGTCATGCACGCTTCTCGGAGCTTTCAAATGGTCCACTAAAATTCATCTTACTGTTAGAGCCAATGCTTTTTCATTCATAAACGATAATAACGTGCAAAACCACTGATACAAAATAAGATGTAGAAGGTTAATTCCGTCTATGAAAGTCTGTCTACAAACACAGATCCTGTAATTCAGCTTGCCAAATCAGTGATGCGGGGGTTATACTTTATTTGTACGGCACACTGCACATGAGGACTGCTCTCCGAGGCGGCGGCTCCCGAGCATCACTGCGGTAAAATTGGTAAGATTGATTTTTACCATGAGTAAAGGGAATGGCCAAGCGCCCATTAACACCAGCATGGAGGAACTGGGCCTGGTGTCGCGGGAGCTGCTTGAAAGGGTTTCTGAGGCTGCCTTGCACTGCTCCAAAGCCCTGTTTAACATTCCGAATAAGTAGTCATCCCATTCTCAAGTGATCAAGCGAATATATTTAAAAGTAATTAATTGCTGGTTAATTGCCACGCAGGTTACTATCTCGTATAATAAAATTCCTGGAAATTTTAGTCGCTGTAATAAGCTAATGAATTTAAGTATTTGTGTTAAGGCTGAGCAGTGCTAAGGTAGCTGCGCAGCCTACGCCTCGAGGAGAAACCTCAAAGAGGGGCTCGGAACGTTTTTTAAAAGCCCGAGCTGGCACTATCTCAGTGAAAGAGCTGAATTGAATGAAAATCCTGAAATGAGTTTTTGGGAAGCTTAATTAAAATAACTGCTGATACAAAGTGCTAAGGGATAAGACCTGTACATAATGAAAAAAATAGAAGTCTGCAAAACAAACTTTTCCTTTGAAGCAGTCGCCCCTGAAAAACGAGGTTTGCCCATCAAATTTCTGACAGAATTTTAAACCATTTTGTTGTGAATGGCAGTGTGTACATTTTGGCTAGGGAAAAGATTTCACCGCGATCCTAAGTTCTTTGTTGGCTTTTGTGTGCCACATACAGAATGTAAAAATTCTATACCTGCTGTAAAACAAATTGTGGGATCGACTAGGTCTCCGGGAGTAAGACTGCTTTCCACAGATGGGTGATCAAACACCTCTCTCTGAGCCTGTTTGAGATGCCACCAGTTACACCAGTTGAAATGGTGACACTGTTTGTCGCTTTCCTCTGTCTGGTTGGAATATTCACATTCCGGCTGAACTTTTTGGGGCATGTGCCCGCGGGTGCTCAGAGGGCACGTTTAATGGTGCTCAAGGTGTATGTTCCTGTTCTGTGCCCGTGGCAAATTATGGTACAAGAGTCAATATTAAATGGCTGATGCCACGCTGTAGGAATGCTGGTGTTGTTTTGGTCTGACATAGAACCACAGAATCACAGAAGGTTAAGGGTTGGAAGGGACCTCTAGAGATCATCCGGTCCAACCCCCTGCCAGAGCAGGGGCACCCACAGCAGGGGACACAGGATGGCGTCCAGGCGGGTTGGGAATGTCTCCAGAGTGGGAGACTCCACCACCTCTCTGGGCAGCCTGTGCCAGGGCTCTGCCACCCTCAAAGGAAAGAAGTTTCTCCTCATGTTCAGATGGACCTTCCTATATTCGAGTTTATACCCATTGTCCCTTGTCCCGTCACTGGGCACCACTGAAAAAAGCCTGGCCCCCTCCCTTTAAGGATTTGTAAGCATTGATGGGATCCCCCTCAGCCTTCTCTTCTCTAGACTAAAAACTCCCTCAGCCTTTCCTCGTAAGAAAGACGCTCCAGCCCCCTCATCATCTTCGTGGCCCTTCGCTGCACCCTCTCCAGCATCTACCTGCAGGGGTTAGGGCTTCGTCTCCCTGCAGCAGACGGCATTGCGTTGTTTCAACCTGTCAGTCATTGGCTGTGCCGTTTGGTGGCCCCAACTCTGAAAATATGTCATATATATGAATATATGAATATTTTGGCTATTTCGGTCGTCCTGTAGAAACTCAGAAAAGCCTGCTGCATGATGTGGCAAAAAACTGAATCGCCAAACTTCTCCTGAAGCCAGGTACTGCATCCCAGGGAGATTCTGTTAATGTCTGAGCAGCTTCTGGATCACGGGCAGCACGTCCACACCGCAGCTGTGCAAGAGGGCGAGACCCAGCACCACTAAACCCGAGTTGTTCCTCTAGCGATGGGGCATTGGCCACACGGAGGACCTGTGGTCTGTCTGGTGGAGGGCTAGAAAAGAGCGCGCAGGCATATTAAGGCCAATTCTGGTTGTTTTTCAAGTCTGAGCTGTGCCTTTATATATACTTAGATATTTTAAAAGCCTAAATTAGTATTCAAAGAGCTGTTGGCAGTTTGGGGGCCAGATTTTGCTCTTATTTGCCTTTGTGCAAAACGGGAATGTAGAAGTAGAAATTGGCACTGTACACAGGACAGATTTTAGCTTGTTTAAACGGAGTTTCTAGAATTGCTTTGCTCTTCTTCAGGCTGTGTGAGTTTCCAAACTGGTGCTTCGTTCCAGGGAGTAATACATCCTCTGGGCACTGCACTTTGAAGAACATCACCAGCTCAGCTCTAGGCTATTTCCATGGTGAAATCATGACTCCACTCTGACTGAAGCCCGGTCCTCCATCGCTTGCATCAATCTAGTGTTTTATACCAGCTACCCTCATTTGTGCGAATTCAGACAGATTCAAGGTATTTGCGCGTGTCCTGCCAGCTTTGGAGGCAATTGCCAACCCTACAGCAGCATCCCCTCGATGAACTGGTGCATGGCAGCTTGC
The DNA here is from genome assembly GCA_013398295.1 of Chionis minor. Lineage (NCBI taxonomy): Eukaryota > Metazoa > Chordata > Aves > Charadriiformes > Chionidae > Chionis > Chionis minor. The sequence continues at coordinate 183,417 of VZSF01009834.1, read as the reverse complement.
AGCGCTGGCAGCCAGATGGGCCGGCTGCAGTTCCTGTGCCGATATTCTGATGTGGGTTTTTTTCATTCCGGATTTGGTCCTGGAAGCAACAGAGAGCCTTTAAAAGCAAAACTAGATTGCTGAGGTAGAAAGGAAATGGTGCAAGTTTACAGAAAATAAAATCAGAAGCTGCAAGTTGTTGAGGGTTTTGCATGTCCATTATGTTTACACCTTTGGTATTTTACTGCAGGTGTCAAAGGGATGGATGGAGCAGGGATCTGTAGCCTTTCCTTTCTGAGGGACCAGCTTTGGACAGAATGGGTGCATGCTTGATTGGCTTCATAAGTCATAATTTGCAGGTAGTCGCACAGATTTTGAGTTTTTTCAGAAAACATTTATGCTATGAAACCCAAAGCTGACGGACTAAAAGCCTGTGGGGCATAGAATGAACGAAGAGATATCGCAGCTGGACACCTTCAGCTGCCATGGGCAGCGCCACCCCTCTCCATAGTCCTTACAGGGAACTACAAGAAATGGTTTGCTTCTCAGTTTCCTGGTCATAAATGAGAAACACCTTTCCTTTGTAAGGTGGTTTCCATTGCTCGTAAGAAAGGTGTTAAATTTGAAGTTCGTTATGATTCCTATTCATTCAAACTAGCTTGAAAAATACATGTATAGAGCCAAGTTGTGCCCAAGAAAGCTCGCATTCAGGTCTGGATGCTTTCTATTAATGGTCAAGCAGACACTCAAGCGTAAGATTTTAAGTTTTCTCTTAGTCAAAAGACAGCCTTTGGCTTTCTGTAAGTTAGTGTAGAACAACAGCAATGTCACCCTTGTGAGGCTGTTTGCATCTAAAGGACTGTCCGGTAAAGAGCAGAGCCCTTTGATGAAATGGAGGGGTTTTCCTCATTAAACCATACAATAATTAAGTTGAGTGTCCATCCCCGTTGTGACGAATTGCGCACAGGAAGGTGCCTTTTGGTTGTTTTTAACGGCACACCTGGCCCTTCCCTCCCACGGCCAGGGAAGTGGCGGGGCTACGGCAGGAACCGCAGGTGTCCAGCCAGCTCATGGTGTCCTTCTGGTGCTTGGCATGGCCCCTGTGTCCTCCTGCACAGGTTTCTAGTCATGCAAAACAGGAAACAAATAGAAGGGAAAGCTGGAGGGAGAGGGGGGGAAAAAGGTTGCAGGTCCATTTGGTGAAAATATTTCAAAATTAATTTTCCCTTCATGAAATACCCCTTGGAAGAAAACATCGCTTAACTTGTTTTTTCTGAAGAATTTAACAAGAATTTGACAAATTGAAGTAATTCTCCCTAGTGTAATATGTTATAAATACTCTTATATTAACTCTTGCAACTCTCAGGAAGAGTTGGCTGTGTATAACATTATTTACAAATTCAGGACACATGGTTCTGAGGTAAATTTTTATTTTAATTTGTCCTTCTCGCTCTTCAGCTTTTAGAAAATGACAGAAGTTTGGCCAGACTACAGTTAATGGGAGCAAAAGACACTGCCATTCTGTTTGATGTTCCTGACAAAAAACCTGGGAGGAAGGGCAAAAATATCAAAAATCAGTACTTCAAAATCTCTGCCTTTTACAAAAGATTTAAAAACAACCTCCTCCCTGTCTTTTCTTTGAGCTTTGGCTGAGAGGCTTTGTTTTAAGAGAGGCCATTTTCAAAAAGAGGGTGCAGGAGAAGGCTGGGGAAAAAACAACCCCTATTTTCACAGTTCAGTCATTCTCCAGAGGAGTAATCCATGGGAATGCTGGCTTCAAAGGCCAGGGGGGAAGGAAGCATAAGTAAAAGCATTTGTTTCCCCCTATAAGGGCTACTAACTCCAGTTGTCTGAAACATTGCTATATTTTGTTTAAATTTATATATATCTTTGGAACTTTGCGATTGCAGGCAAATGTTTTAACTCCCTGACTTGGCCTATGAGGTGTTATAGCTAGAGCTCTGCCTCTAAATTAGTGTGATGTTTAATTAAAAAGAATGGAGAGAGAAATTTTTTTGCTGTCTTAAGTCAGTCTGTCTTGCATTTGCAGCTTTTTTTCCAGTGCCTGGCCATCTTGCAAGAGAATAGACAAGGAGACATGTCATTGCAAAAGGAATTAATGGTAAATGATGGAATTAAAAGGTAACCTTCCATTGTCTACTTATGATGTGAACCAGACCTGAGACTTTTTAAATGAGTGGGTTAAAAATAACGACTTGCACCCGAAAATAAAACGAGAAAAATGTATTGAAGAATCAAATGTAATTGCTGTGATTTAGCTGAGGAGAGAGACCATCTATAAGAGAGAAATGTGGTTTTGAACTTGCAGGGAAAACCAGGAATTAGTCTCAAGGAAGTTTTAATCCATTTGTGGATTTATTTTCTCCCTAGTTTCCTGCAAAAACTAGGTTAATACACCCACGTATTGTCAGAATGTAATTACTTCAAAAGGAATTGAAGATTAAAAGTGCACATTCAGTGCTGCATACTCTTAGCTTACTATTTATTCGCTTATTTAGCAGGGAACCTTTGCTGTTTGTACCTTTCACTGCTGACCTTGCCATGCAACCCTTGGTAAGTCACTTCACTGTCCTGTCTTATTAAGTCCTCCCTTCCTAAAGGAGGGAGGGAGCAGGGCTGACCACCTTTCAGATGCAAGTGGGACTTCCTGGTGGGGAGTTGTTCAGAAGTGTTAAACATTTTTAAAAGAAAGAAATCAGTGTAGACCGACCTGTGATGTTTTGGAGCTACAATTTCTCGCCCAAGTGCATATCCATAGGCCAACCTTCAGTATAAAGAAAACATTGGAAGTGACGTGGAAGGTCACCCTTCCGTGTTTCTTCCCTATGACTACCAGGCTGTGAACAATTTCTCAGAAAGATCTTCAATCTGGATGCCTACAGAAGGAACAAAATTTTTTCAGTGTTTCCTATGAGACACTGAGCTATTCCGTGCCACCAAGGGAAGCAACCTCTGACTTTGACACTGTTGCCAAAGCGATTAATTCTTCCACCCGATGCTAAATGGCCGGAAGAGCAGACCCTTACCTGGATCTGCTGGCACCAGCTCTGCTTCTTTAGGGTGGGGAGATATGGGCATTGGCATGGGTGAAGGTCCTAAAGTTCTCTAAGGCCTCAGAGAAACCTCTGCATGAGGAGCACAAAGAACCTGCTTCCTCCTTGTATCTGAATATGGATTCACTGAGTCTGTTCCTTGCGTATGTTACTGGGAAAGGATCCTCTGGTGTAGGGCCAGCCTCCTCCAGTGTAGTTGGGATTATGGGGGAAAGCCAGTGGTTTGCCGTGCCATTCTTTGAGTCACACAGATGCCGCAGATCACTCTGTCTCCAGCTGCGGTCTTTGGCTTTTACCAAAGAGGTTCATTTGGGAACGGATGACCAAATTGAGGGCAATTTAGTGCTTGCACTGAAGAGGTCTTACATGCTGTGAAAGCTTCCTGTGTGACGCTCTTTTACCTTGCTCTGCAAAACCCACCATGCCGCCTTATCCCAAATTGCAAAGGCTTCATCATAGCCCATTACTATCCTGGCTTCACAAGCTGTTCCTTGGCACTGCATCCCTTGTCCAAGACGTGAGTCATGCCTGCCGTGCTCAGTTGTCACATAGTCTCGGTGTTTTACGTTGTCAGTCATAACCTGAGTGCCTGGGTATTTACGGTGCTGCAGACAAAGTCAATATACGAGGAATGACTCATATTTAAGCGTAGTTTGTTCTTGCTATGTAGAACACGCTGATTCTCTTTCACCAAATGAACTCCAGCTCAATGACAAACAGCTGTTGCTGCCACATTTTAATTAAAATGGAAGTCTGGCATGAAAAGTTCTCCAGTTTTAATATGCAACAATAACGGTACTGAAGTGAAAAAACATGAGTAGGTTGGGAGGAGAAGGGAGAAACAAATGCCTGTACTAGTGAAAATTTGCCTCTACGTTAATTCTTGGAGACAAATTCAATTTTACTAGCTTCAAAATGATGGCAGGTAACTTTGGAAAATATCCAAACTTAAAAGTCCTTTCAAGGCACAGACACATTGGGAGGACTCTCATAACTGCATCTATCTTGTCACCTCTGCACTTGGGCACGGAGCACGAGTGACATTATCACTCGTCATGCTGTAAATTCACCATTGTCCTCATGTTAATTAGAGACTGGTTTTAGTTATCTCAACTTTTTTGCAGTTACATCTGTAATGAAACAAGTGTGAATCAAAATGAAGCCCTTCCTATACTTTTAAGCCATATTTTAGTCCTTAGAAATGGAAATGTCTTACTGGTTTTGACTCTAGTAGCGATGTTGCTGGAGACAATAAGATTTTTACAGGGCTCCAGTACTGCAATTCCCTGTAGTCTGTAAATACCCTGAAGACACTTTACCTGTTCTATTCTCCATGTTTTATTCCTTTTTTCCATGTTCACTGTCAGTGTCACCACCTAGTTCTTATCCTGCCACACTTTCCAGCTAGGGACATACTCTTTAAGCTAATGAGCTTGTTGATGAGGGCTTAGTCCCCAGATAAAAGGCTGCCTGATGAGTTTCTAGTCCATAAGAGCCGCTGCAGCAGAGCTGAATAGTAAGAATTCAGGCTCGCTGGATACGAAGGGAAGTGGATTTCCCTTCTACGTTGTACCTTTTTGGGAAAAATAGTCCCTTCTTGCAAACTCACTCTCATGTGAAGGCCATTTCTTTAGAAGGAATTCTAAGTATTTATTCGATGTGGCTGCAGGAGCTTTTTGCATAAACTGTTGATGGCCTTATACAACTCAAAAAATATCAGAGCAAACCGGCACCACTAGAGACTTACAAAAAGGTCAGCAATAACAAATTCAGATAATGTGTTCACAACTGGTCCGCTAGAACCTGTACTTATGCAACAAGATTTTAGGGGAGATAATTAAAATCACCTTGGACAGACACTCTGTTTCCCCAGAAACCTTCCTGTCTCCTCTGCCAGCTGTGTTTGCAGAAGGAAGCCGACTTGGCAAAATGAAGCAAATTTCTCCCACGCAACTGGAAGTGCTGAAGTCTCATCCACAGCCTGTTTGGAGATGCAACTCAACGCACGACAGAAGCAGCAGTGAGTACGTGTTGACTGTGTCCCCATCTCCTCTTCTAACTTTATCAGCTGAAAGGTCTACTGAGAAACGTAGCCGTCTTCCAGGGAATGACAAAGTGCAGGAGCAGGGACAGGTCCCTGGAGACTTTGCCCCCATGTTGGCTTTGCTTCCTTTGGTGGCTTCTTCACTTCATAGGGCATAGACTTTTGGGGGCTATAACTCCGTATTTTTGTTTGTATTTCTCTGACAACTACTGTGTGGTAAGCTAGTCCTGGCTGAAACCTCCTTGATAATGGGTGTTGTATGAATAATAAAAGACTCTGTTGTAAATACACTGGATAAAATATAAATGTGCACTATTTCAAAGGTTTTTTGGTCAAAAGAGCTTATCCGTAATCTATTGAAGAGGGATTTTCATTGATTTAGTGGGTAATACATACCATTTATGTAAATGTTGATATGTATAGTTTGGTTTGAAGCCAAAGATCTCTCCAAAATGCATTGCAAAATAGAACAAGCCTTCAGCTGTAGGCACTGGGAACTTAACTTCCAGAAAACCTATGATTTTCTAAAGTGAGACATTAGCAATAAACCCCCATAAATAAAAAAGAGCCTTTCATATTAAAATAATAATAATAACAAAGAATTTCTAAAAAAATGGCCACAGAAATCAACAGGATACACGTCAAACTTTTCAAAATTTCTTTTTTTTTTTTTTTTTTTTAAAGGAGGGCCTTACCAGGAGGTATTTTCACATGCAAATAGAAAAATCAAATGGCATTTAAGAAATTTAATTTCCTCCAGTTCCTCAGAATTTCCACGTTTTTTAAAGGAAATGGTAATACTCTATAGTCAATCATGAATGGCGTTGCTTTACCTCTATCGGTCGCGTGCTGCACCTGGATTCCCCGGCTGCCCACTGACAACTGGCCAAATAGCAAGGAGTAGAGTAAACCATGGTGTGAGAAAGGCAATGAAATACAAAATGCCTACCCAAATTACATCTATTTATTCTCCATAATCTTTGTGCCATGATCCAGAAGACTGATGATAATCCAGGAATAAATGTGTACCTTTTACACAACATTAGCTTACTTTCTCCTAGCTTGTCAAACAGCTTTGGGATTTATTATGTGTTTATTGTATGCCTCACCAGTTTCTTTCCAACTAGGGGACTGCATATTTATTTTACCTTCCACCTTTGAGCATTGAATTTGGCTTAGTGAAGCATATTTGGTAATGGATTTTAGCACTACAAAACTGTAAATTTTGTGCGTTATTTGGAATGAAGGGACATGGGGGAACCAGGGGTGGAAATAAAAGGTAGCGAAAAAGTGCCACTCCAAGAAAGAGAAAGTTTTCCGCTCTAGCAAGGATTAGTACATTTTCACAGCACACTGTGTATCAGGGCTCTAAAATTGAAGTTCCAGGTGTCCAGAAGGCTGCTGATTTACCCGAGTTCTCAATTTCAAATCTTTAGAAAGCTCTATGCTTTTAGGGGAAACTATTTTCTCATCTTTCTTCTCAAGAGTTTACTGAATTATTAGAGTGGCCGAAAGTATCACAAAAGTTAAACTAGATTATATTAATCAGTGGTTGTAGAATAATTGATTTTTGATGAACGGTTCATGTACCAGGTGCTTGGATTGTCCCTCAGTACTCGCTATTTTCCCAGTTAATGCTGTTCATTGAATGCAATATGCCTGGAAATGAAACGGAGCCAGTTTCCATCTCAGCTCTGTAGTGCTGTTAATGGCTCTTTAAGTGAAATCTGCAGAATTTTTATTTCAAATGAATCCTGAATGGACACAGCTGGATTCTCCCTCAATGCATTGACACTCCTCTTCTGCAGCTGATTAGGTGCCCACTGTTAGTCCTGTGATTAGAGATGTACCGCGTAAACATGTACCTGAGGTGTTTTGCAAGTGCAAACTCCACAGTGAGTTGTGGCTAAGAATTATTCTATGCATTTTTTGACAGATAAAACTATATGTAGAGAAGTCATGACCGCCCCAAAGGTCACACCGTGAACTGATGGCATGCATTCTCCTTGTCGTACAGAGCTGTGTTTTGATAAGTGTCAGGATGGGTTGGACAAAAATAAACTGAAAAAGCACTTACTTTTTTAGTGCTTCGGTACAGTTTAATTGGTAGCATCCAGTTGAACATCCAGTCAAACAAATTCCTATTTTTTGTGGCTACTTTTGTGATTGGAACAAAGTTTTGCCATCTCTAAGTTGTTTTTGTACTAGTTATTTCCAAAGGAATTGGAAATGTGGCAATACCTAGAACAGGGACGGACTGTTTAGGCCTATGGTGTGCATGCTGTGGGAAATTAATATTGCTAAATATCTTTTCATTAGGCAGGTGGTCCTCCTCAGCTGGCCAAACCCTTCTTGTGCACTTCTCTTAACTTTTAACATATTTGAGCTGTTTTAATTTTAAATAGATGTTGGTGGGATCCTGTTGGATGCTGCGATCCCGTACTGTTTATCTACAGTGTTACTCAAACACATTTCTTCTGGAAAATTTGGGTGTCAGGCCACACAGACCCAGAAAGTAGTAGAACATACCTGAAGACTAACAATTAAAAAGCGGATATAATTGCTGTCAAAATTATTTAGTTCTGGCAAGGTTAGATACCATTTTAATTTCTCAGTTATCAACACATGCAGCAACAACAAATTCCCCTGGCTACGGAAAAAACCCCTCTCGAAATTGTACCGACTACTGAGCACAACTGGGGGTGGGAGGAGAGCAATGGGTAATGATGTTATCTCTTTAAAGAGTTTTATAATGTCCTAGTGAAAGGCCTGCACAGAAAGTTGTCACACTTTTCTTCCCTGTAATGTGAGCCCGTTGCCCTCCAGGTGTTCCTGAGAGGGAGCTGAACCACATTTCATACCCTGGGAAAAAGGAGGTGTAACATAGGTGCCAACAACAGCACAGCCATTAGGCAGAAAAAGAAACTGCATATCTTCAGGATTTTTCATTTTTCTTCTTAACTTTTATCCCTTTGTTAGAACTTGCTCTGTCCTTCCAAACCAGGGCTGAATACTGGCCTGTAACAGAATTTACCTGCATAATCATTCATAGCAGAGGATCAAATGAAGCATTTCCCTTGCATAAATTTCTGGGAAGGCAGACATATGGCATACATTTAAGAGCTGGGTAGGTTCCTGAAGTAGGTGTTATACAGAAAATCAGTGTGATAAGTGTATCACTCTTCTTTTTAATGCTAATACAGATACAGCTACAGATTTTGGCTCCTTTATGGGTTGTCATAAAGCGCAGTGATGGAATTATACTGTTTCCTATCACTTTTTCTTTAATTAATTCTGGATCAAATGCTGATATGTTTCTTAATCGTAGTAGCTTTCACTTAAGGAAAGAGGTTGGGGAAATATTATTGTCAAAGGAATTTTGGATTAAAATGGGATTAATAACTACTGTGAGAGAAGAATATAATGTGCTTGTGTGTCTCTCAGTGTCAAAATGCCAACCTCATTGTGCCATATTTCTTGGGGCACTGTTTATTTATTGGCCATATCTAAATAAAGACAGCTTGAAACCTTGAGGTAAATTGATTCTTCTTTTTGAATCTTATAATGATTCTGAATCACAGCTTGTAACTCTGCTACATCCTCTGCCATGCTAAAACATGCCAGAGAACTGAAAGGGATTTTTTAAAATGTATCAGAGCATCTGAAAACAGTGCACAGTCATTTTAAGAACTTGTAATACCGGGCTGCTGCAGTTGTCTGCCTGGGCAACGAAGCTCCCTTCCAGATCATCTTGGGCAGGGTTAATATGGGCCCCTCGATGAGTGGCAAGGTCACCCCCAGAGATTCAGCCCTGATCACTTAACTGGGGGCTAATCCTGAGTAATCCAGATCCAGCACACCTATGCTGCACCACGAGGTGGTGTCAGTGGCACCTAGTGACAGGACAAGGGGCAATGGGTATAAAATCGACTATAGGAAGATCCATTTGAACATGAGGAGGAACTCCTTCCCTTTGAGGGTGGCAGAGCCCTGGCACAGGCTGCCCAGAGAGGTGGTGGAGTCTCCCACTCTGGAGACATTCCCAACCCGCCTGGACGCCATCCTGTGTCCCCTGCTGTGGGTGCCCCTGCTCTGGCAGGGGGTTGGACCAGATGATCCCTAGAGGTCCCTTCCAACCCTTAACATTCTGTGATACTGAGGTGCAACAGGGCCCCTTACAAGGGTACATGCCTAATTTACAGCAGAGTTTAGATTCAGTCGTCCATTCCCACTGAATTGCCTGAAACAGTCTGTTGGACTTCGCTGTGAGCTCATGTGATCGGTGCTGATTACGTAAAAGGCAAGGCAGTTGCTTACCGACACCTTCCTCTGTACCTAGGAACAGAAAACTTCCCAATTTTAAGCATTATTGGTTTGATAGTCTTACAGGCAACTGTGCAGTCTCACAGTGAAATTGTAGACCATGCCCCTTACGCGTTGGTGCCATTCCCATTGCACAGCTGTCACAAGGCACTGTCAAAAGGTCCCACCACTCCCACCTCCATCATGCTGCCAGAGAGGACAAGAGGACTCATGTCCAAGGCAGGTACGCCTGTCCTGCGAAGCTTAGCTGAAACCCTCGGATTACTTTTCCGGGAATCTGACAGCCTTGTGCAGTTCTGAAACCTGCAGCCACCAGCAAGTTTATAAATGGAAATCAGGGTTTTGATGACAAGGTCCCAACGTGCTTTGAAGAGAAGCGATGCTCGTGCTCGCCTCTCCTGAAATGGTGGGGCCACAGTGGTGGGCAGTTTCTGACACAGAGTGCACAGGAGATGGAGATATTCCCTGTCTGGTGAGAGCTGCCTGGTGGGGATGCAGGAGAAAGTGTCTGGTTCAACTAAGGCAAACTCCCAGCTGAAAAAAGTGCTTTTATGGCCACCTCGCCTGGGTTGTTGGGCGGCGTCAGCGTCATGTGGGGTCAACAGACTTTGAAATTCTCAGCCCTTCCTGGGTGTATTTGGCATGAAAGACCAGACACCACGTGGAGCAGCTTTAAACTCAATAGAGAACAAGTAAGTGATGCAAAGCCACTTTTATGGACCCTGTTCTGCTTTTTATAGCTCTCGTGTAAAATAAGTGGATAAACCCAGTTGACCTGTGGTTGGTGCCTTTCCCTGCAAACAAAAACCAAAGCAAAACCTTGTTATACTTTTAAGAAAAGGATTTTTAGTTACAGGTTCAAATACATGTAGCTAATATTTATAAGCTTTGTTTAGTTTAGGTTTGTTAGTTTGTGTGTTTATTTTTGAATTTTTTAGTCCTTAGGACTTTGTGAAACCTGCTTTGGTTTCCCTGCGTGTCTTGATACACAAAATGCCTTGATATCTGTTGGGGTTAATGCGCTGGAGGAACCTGTTAATGCTTATGGAATTCCTACATGTTTGAAGGTTCTGACATAGCAGATAATTTCCCCCTATTTCCCGTGCCCCAGCAGGCACAAGATTTAGACTTGCTGACACTCCACAAGAGAAGCTCTCCTTATGAGGAGTCCCAGCCCACGGAGCAGAGATGTTGTGATGGTGGGGATAAGCTCTAATAACCTCTCTGGCCATGTCCAGCTTATCTAAATGAAAACCCAAGCCACCAACCCTTTCGGAGCCTTTCCCATCCCTACAGCAAAAGCCCATATTTAAAAAAGAAAGTTAAATGTTTCTGGTTTCAATTTAAAGGGGGTGCAGGTATTTCAGTTTCAAAAAAATCAGATGGTGGATTAAAAAAATGCCTTGGTGCCCGAAAATGATTTATTCCAAAATTGCACATTTTATTCAAAGTAAACAAAACCCATCAACCCTTTTCTGATACAAAATGGTGGAAATAGCAGTGTTCGGTACCAGATTCCTGTTTTCTCTGGAGGTGCTCACCCCAGCAGCAGCACAGGGGAGTGCTGAATGTTGGGTTAAGGCTGTTTTGGGGCACGGCAGAACGGTGCCGGACATCCTGGAGCCTCCCCAGTGGCCACTGGCCAGGTGACTTGCAGCAAAGCTCCCCATGGCCCTGCGAAGCATCCACGGGAGGTACCGGCACATGGCGGAGGAGCCACCCTAGGTACCCACAGATCACGCCAGGAAAATAATTACAAGAGTATATTTTTTAATGGGAATCAAAGTTGCATTCTTCTCAGGCTTCTCTGGGGCATAAATTGGAAATCAAACACCCAACAAGTTTGTTATATCCCTGCCGAAAGTCTCCAGGCTTAATTTAGTCAGCATCCTGAATTAATTTTCCTATTAACTGGATGCTTTCTTAACATGCAGGGTGAAAATTTTTTCACTGATAAGATTGTTCTGTGAACCATTCCTAATGAGCTGCTGTGTCATTCCCTTATGCTTTCTATTTGCCTTGTTTAGATTGCTTCAGTTTTAAGTGTTCCAGTCTTTCGCTGCCTGTTAAGACTTTGTTTTATTTTAACTGGGAGCTTCAAATAAGTTTAAAAAGCTGTTAGAAAGCAAAACATTCTATTTATTTATTTATTTATTTAAATTGGCTTTTATTCAGGTGAGTGGATAGACAAATCATTTTAACTTCTCTTATCTATTTCTGTAAGGTCTACAATCCAAGTTTGATTTTCAATCAATGTCCTTTTTTGGTTCCTAAAAACGTTTTCTTTCTTGCCCCTGAGAACGTACTTGAAGTCTGGAGGGGTTTCAGAGGCTCTAGGATGACTCGTGGCTGTGGCTGTAAGATAGAACTTCCAGAGTTTAAATCTGCAGAGCAGGATTCTTCCCTGGACAAAACAACCTGCTTCATCAGAGAATCCCCCTGGTTTTGAGTATACGGTTCACTAGGGCCTTTGCCAGTGTAGCAATGACCTAAAATAATAATTTTCCTAACCATTTTCATTAGCCATGACCTAAAATAATGATTTTCCTAAGCATTTTCATTATATTGATGATATATAAATTTTTATTCCCATCTTAAATCTGGCAACAGTAAAAATGCAATCCTGTTTATGTTAAAAAGTTATTTCTTTGATTATATTGACACAGCTAAAGCACTGTAACCTTCATACTCTGTACACAGCTGTGTTGGCATTGATGTGCCTTTCTGGATGGCTGTTGCCACTCAGATAAAGGAATCGCTACGGCATCGCCATTGAAGGCACCGTTGTGCATAAATACCTGTATCTGGTGTTATAAACATGCTAGATCTTTTCTTGTTTGTTTGTTTAGCTTCATGTCGGTATATCAGTAGAATTTTCAATTTTAGCTCAATTTTGTCTTGCTGCCTGCAAAAGCAAGTGATTTGTACGTGGCGGAGGTAGATCCTTACGTCCTGTTGCGCAGCAGGTACCACGGGTGGAGAGTCCCGTGACATCTCTGCCTTGGATGGCAGCTCTAGACTCAGCCCAGTAAAAGTTTCATGTGGATATGAAAAATATTTATAACTTCTTGGTAACCATTTTTTGAGGCGCCTTTAAAAAAGGAGGGGTGAACACTGAGGAGGGGGAAAAAAAAAAAAAAGAGATAAAATAGAATCATTTTAAAATGCTTGAGGCCAAAACAAGGCTTTTATTTTCTGACTGACTAATTCAAGGTAGCTCCCGGGGCCTTGAACATCTTAAAAGATCGCTGTGATTATGATTTCTTTTGGCCAAGGATATTTTGCGAACATTTTGAGGGATTCGCGTAGCCAATTTATGTCTTAGGTGCTATATTGCAATTCATCACCCTTTTGTTCAATCCAGTGCACCTTTTTCCCACTCTGTGAGAAAAGATCAAATCCTCGCTGAGTGGTGGTGTTGACTTTCGGCCCTGGGTACCATGGTGTCTCCCATCTCTCTTTTAAATGCCGGAAAAACCAGCCGTTCCTCAGCTCCCACGCATGGCCATGGGTGCAGACGGGGCTCAGCGCCGGTGGGGTGTCCTGAGGCGGGGATACCCAGGCTGGCCAGGAGCCTACTTTATCTCTCTCTCTGCCTCTATAAATTTCGGTTAGAAGTTTTCAGCTTCCCACTATCTTCTAAGGAAGTGAGTAAATTAGAAAAACTATTGAAGCACGAGCTTTTCTCTCCCCTCGATCAGGTAATGCCGTACTCCGTATTTATCTGAGGAAAGACGAACTTTCACAAGCCAGTGATTCCACTTTTTATTCTTTTTTACACTACCAAGTATCATAATATTGTTTAATAGTGTCATACTTATATTTCACGGTCTAATCCACTTTTCTTTTCCGTTCCCATTGTATTTTATATAGTTTGAAGTCTAGAGCATGCACTCACGAGGCAGCCTTCTCCCTGCGCCTTGGGAATAAAGCAGCCTTCAGGCATTCATTAGGGGGTTTTATTATTTTTTTTTTTTACTGAAACAGTGCAAACTTTGTGCTGTAAAGAATTATAATGTCCTGTGCATAATGTACATTTTCTTTGCCTTTCCCATTATCTACTCCATGGCATAGCACATTTGTCACTGGTTTTCTTTCCTTCTGGCTTAATGAGAATCTCAGGTTTTGGAATGTGCTATTTCTGTCCTTTGTGTCTAATCTCTGCCCTCTATTTCTCTCCCCCTCTTGGAGATAAAACTGCATTTTGCTGCTGTTGCAGTTCCAGACGAATTTGATCAAGATAGAGGAACTGACTCATCACCTTTTCTTGAATCTTTAGGAACTGTACTGGCACTGGCATCCTGGAGGAGCCGGGATCAGCATCGTGCGGTGCCTGGTTGGATTGCTAAGAGAGAACAAGGCGGGTTATTGTTATTTTCACCCACACTCTGCTGAGGCTCTTTTGGATCCTGACGCTGTTGATTTTATCTTCTGTAAATGGAGGAGGAGGGAAAAAGCGAAGCTGATGACTCTGGGAAATTTTTGAAAGAGTACTGGAGAAGGAGTTTGGCATCAAGTGTAATGCTTCCCCCAGCGTGCACCGTGCATAATATCCCAATATTGCGCTCTCGGGGGAATTGGCTTGGGACCTGTGTTTGATTTTCTGTCCCGTGTGTAATGCTAAACCCCTCTGCATGAGTTGCCACATGTACCACTTTTGTTCTGGCATAATAATAGGGCTCGTAGCTCCGGCTTAATAATTTGCCTCGTAATTCAATTGGGATCAATGATAAATGTCTAAAGGCCATTCAGTCACACTAGGGCAGTATGAAGTGGAGTTTAAATTGAGATGTTAACCTGTAGGAAGTGCTGCTTTAACAAGCAGGGCAACTTATTTAATCCAAATGCCAGAGCTGTATGCAAGATGTGGTGGCAGAGGTCGGCATGGATTGCAAGGGAATTGGGAGTTGAATTTCTGCAGTGATTGTTTTTGCGCCCAGCCTTATCAAATAGGCTCCTTTTTATATGGTTATAAAACCACGTTCTTGATCTTATTTTCAGCACCAGCTTACTGCCTGTTATTTCCTTGGGGTCTCGTTGGCCCTTTTCCTTGTGGTCATTACAGAAGTTTGGGAAGGGAAGAGCTTTCTCCAAAGGAGCACGGAGTATTTCGTGTGCTGCTTTGGTCCGGCACCTCCGCTGAATGAGGGGAGAGGAATCTTGTCTGGGACCCGCAGTGACAGCAGACTGTAGAGAAGAGGGGACTTTGCGCTGGGGCGCGCTCACGTGTACCTCCTTGTACTGCAAACGAGAGGACTTTTTGCAGTATTTTGCAGCCCTGCGTTAGCCATCCGTCCCCTGTCACCAGTGCCGTGTTCCTTTCCTGCCCCAGCCCTGGGCGAGGTGGGCAGCCTGCTCCTGCCTGGGCTGCCAGGGCGCGCGTGGAGGGACGCAGGAGGAGGAACCAACACCCTTGATCAGGGAGTGGAGCCATAGGACGAGGGGGAACGGTTTTACACTGGCAGAGGGGAGATTTAGATGAGATATTAGGAGGAAATTGTTGCCTGTGAGGGTGGTGAGCCCCTGGCTGGGGTTGCCCAGAGCAGCTGGGGCTGCCCCATCCCTGGAGGTTCAAGGCCAGGTTGGACGGGGCTTGGAGCACCTTGGTCCGGTGGGAGGTGTCCCTGCCCAGGGCAGGGGGGTGGGACTGGATGATCTTTAAGGTCCCTTCCAACCCAAACCATTGTATGACTCTACACCACCTTGCTTGTTTCTCATGCCAAGCCGCCCCAATGCAGGCGTGCACAGCTGGTGCATCTCCAAGCACAATGGTAAGTTTAAATCCAAATAACTAGAAATGCATCTTTTGTAGGTGGTCTGTAATTTGTTTCTTTACCCCATGTACAGTTTGTTTTACTGCTCCTCGCAATAGTTACTGTGCCTAGGCTGCCATGACACTTGGTTTATGTGTTCTCCCTATATTCCCTTAAGCCTTGTCTCCACTTTTCTACTTTTATAAATTACTGAAATGACAGTTTTTATAGCCAGGGCTGCACTTTGGCAAGGAGGGCTGGAAGACTTTTTGACCATGGTGACGTTTTTCTGTGGAGATTCAGGCTCCTATGTTTTACTTAATGCTCAGGGCAGGTAAGGGTGTGGGTTTTGGTTTGGTTTGTTGGTTTTGTTTTTTTTTTAAAGCAGCGTTTGTTCTGGCAGTGCTGATCAATGCCCCACTGTTGCTATGCAGCAACCTCGACTTCAGATTTTTTTCAGATTTTGTTTTGAGAAAACTCCCCCAAATCCAAAGATTATTCTTGTGTTTGTTTTGCTTTGCTGGGTCAATGTTTTAGTGCTGCAATCTATGCCGTTGCAAGAAAGTTTAAAAAATTCTTCTTCCCACCCGCTGCAAAGAATCCAGCAAAATAAAGTGTCTGTGTGGAGGGGAACTGTGAAAGGAAAAGGAAAAGCTGTTGTGTTATGCAAAAGAATTGTCTTGTTTCTTTTAACTGTGTCTCTTGAGATTATAATTCTTTGACTTCATGTTTATCATTCAAGCTAGTGGAAGATATGATTCCTTCACTTCGGTTTGTCAAATAGGTAAATACCATTTCGATTATTTTTTACATCAAAAATGAGGATGCATAGTAAATGTAACAGTCCTCTGAGAGTACAACGGATAACTTTAAAAACATGCATAGTTTTCTTGCATTCATAATATTCCCATTAACATTATTTTTGAATTTCTGAATGCCATTTTTTTTATTTAATGGTAACTTTTTTGTTTGAGCAGATGGAGTTGTATAATGTAGAAGCAATCAATTCTTATATGAAAAATGACAAATGAAGAACAGGCAGAAACTTTAAGCATTTCATGTATATAAGGAGTTTTAACACATTCATTTATGTTACAGTGCAGTTTCTTCTAGTGTGTAATTAGGAGCTTACAGCAGGTTTTGTCAAAACTGAGCTGTTTTCTTTCCTTTCTTCTCTGAGAGGCAGAGAAACATTGCATTTTAGTTTTGATCTGTCCTTTTATAACCCATCAGCTCACACTTTTGGCTTGTGCTTTTAATGATATAGAAACAGATTAAGTGGCATGGTGGAGCTATAGATGTTGTGCATCGAATGATACTACCACAAATGGGTACAGAAATTCATGAGTCTGTGAATTTACATTTCTACGTAGTTGGAGAGTTGAGTTTCAGGGTTTAAACGTGATGATGAAAGGGGATGGATAGAGGCAGAAAGAAAAGAAGGAAGGAATAAAGGAAGAAAAAAAAAGAAAGAAAGAAGAGAATCAGGAGAATATTGAGAGATTGCTATTTTGGTTTTTATCTGTTTAAATCTGCAGCCAGATTTTCCTGCAGGAAAGAGAGACCAGGCAGCTCTGGCTGAGCCCAGAGAGAAATCCTCCTCTTCCTCGGGCCCTTTCTCTCCTCACGGGAATGTGTTTTCCAGCGATGTTACAATATTTATCGCCAGCACTGAGCATTGAGGGAATTATTGCAGGTCATGTTGGCACACGTTTTCTTAAGCAGCTCCTTGAAGGAGAAGGACAAGTTCCCCTCCCCGAAGAGTGGACAATCTGATATTAATCGCCGTGGGGTAAGATGGGAAGTGACAATCGGGTTTTGGGGACCGGGTGCAGTGAAGAGGGTTGGGTCTGGTCTGAGCCACTATCTTTCTCTCTGAAATTGGAAAGCAAAACATTTGCTTTACTCAAGCAATCAACAGGGCAAATGTAATTAACCGTACCTGAATATTAATGTTAGCGAAGCTTTATTCTACGTGTTGGAGGGAATGGTATTTGAAGAAAATTTCCTGCTGTGGTTAAAACAAATGAGAGGGGGGTGGGTGTGTGTGTGTGTGTGTGTGTTTGTGCAATATTTAACTGCCTGCAGCACAACAAAAACCAAAATGCGTGTCCCGGAGAAATTAATCTAAATGCTGTTTATGCTAGTGCTGTAATCTGAAGCTTAATAAATACATTCACAATAAAGTTCTGCACCTTGTAAGCCCGAGCTGATCTGAAGTTTTCCTATTAGCTTTTGACTCACCTTTGCAAAAATATTACCTGCATAGAGCTAACCTTGGTTTGCACTTGATACCTGAACTTCAGGGTTCGTACCTGGCTGCGGCGCAGAGCAATGTGAAAAGGTGATGACGATTTCAGTGGCGTTTTACAGGCCGGCTTGTTCGGAACCTGTGGAGCCTACCGCTTCTGGCAAACTGAGTCGAAAGCAACGTCCCAATGCCTTATTAATAAAACAATTTCAGCTCCCGAGTATTTCCACTGAGTTGGTTTTGCTGAGGCTGAGAAGTCAGAATTGGAAATTACACCTAATTTTCCCCATTTTCTTAAATAACTAAGATGATCTTTTATATGTGATTCTTAGTGTCACATTTTTGGTCCCAGCTCGTCCTCCTCAGGGTTTGGAGCCTTTGATGTCGCTACGTATTGTACGTTTCACAGAGTCTTTGTCTTGGAGGAAAATACCTGCCTGACAGACACACACACACACACACACACACACTTTCACATATACGCGCTGTCAAAATATTATGTGCCATCCTAAATTATTTGGTAGCAATGGGAAAAACACCTGCTTCCTGGGAACATTTCTTTCTTTCAATTATCCGCAAGAATTTTTTTGGAGATGTATTATTTAAAATGGTAATGACAACCTGAAGAAAAAAGTAGGTAATTTTTGATTCTTCTTGTTCCACTACTTGGCATCAGGGTACATTGTTCTGATTCCCATTCTGTCGTGTGCAAATGGGTTTCACAAGGTGAAGTAAATATATCCTATTCTTTATCCATTACATCTGTGTAGCATATGATATGCAAAACCTTTTAGGACTTACTGTGCAGCAAATGCTGCTTTTTAATTATAAATACAAATAAAATATGCAAAAAGATAAAGTCGACATGAGCAAAGAGAGAGCAGGAACATGAGACGTGTGTCTTGAAACCGCGGTGCTTTTAAGTGCAGTGGTAATTTCTGAGAATTAATTAGCGTGGTAATATTCAGAGGTGCATTTTAAATACCTTGAAAACTTTGGGACTTTAGATTGTTAGAATCAGCACTCTTCCTGAAAGGTACTTTTCTGTATGGCTGTCTAAATAGTCAGTAGGTAATATTTATATTTGTCATATGTGTTTGTCTCATTAGTTAGAGTTAGTTATAAGTAGTTAGTAGATAATATTTATAGTCGTTATACGTGTTTGTCTCATTAGATACATAACTTTACGTATGTAACTGTCATATGCAAAGCATTTTCAGATTCTTTCTTGTAGGTTTTAACAGTAATTGTTGCTTAAAAGTTTTTTTGAGAGAAGAATACTCATCGTTTTTACAATATTATGACCTATGAAAACTGAAATGCATGAATTAGGGGCACTCTACTCTTCTTTCACAGGTTTGCAAGTATCATCCAAGGAGGGCAGGAGTGTGAATTAGCTATGAGGCTTCTTTCTCTGAGCTGTGTTGAGGCATGTCCGACAGCGCTTCTGCCAAAATATAGATCCTTAGCGGGTAGGACGGGTGGGAACAAGGTGGAGATGCTGAGGACCAAGCTTGGCTGTGTCAGAGGAGGAGCCGTCCATCACGCTGAGCGTGAGCAGCGGCAGGACAAAGAGGAGGTGTCAGGGGTGGCGAGTGGAGCTTCCCAGGACGTTTTTGGTGACAGATGGCCTTATCTGAAGGGCGGTCGTGAACTGGGGAGGTCAATGGGAGAAAAACAGGCACTGAGCTCTGCCGGGCAGAACAGTGTCAGAGAGGGATCAGACTTGCGGCATCTACTGTCACCCTCAGCTCAGTCGTGTCAAGCCAGGGTTTTGTGGGGACAGCTGGACTGTGGAAAGCTTCAGATGTTTTAAGACGTTTCCATTTACTTGTTCCTTTACCGGACACCTCACCAGACTGAATGACATTCAATTAACTCTGGAGTTTTCCTTGCCCACAAAGAAAACAGTTGCAAAGCAGAGCTTGCATGAAGAAAGGGGGTGGAAGCACCTCCTGCTTGCTAGCGGGAATGTAGATGTTTTTATGACATCTGGTGGTCATAAAATCACAACTACTTTAAGTGAAAATGGCAGTTGAGAATCCTTCTGGAGAAAATTCTTCCTTTTAAGACATAAATACGTACGTATATCTCTCTATGTATATGCACCTTACAGATACACATAAATATACACACTTATACGTATTTATTGTGTTGGGCTTTTATTTTTCCTCCCATCTGTTGCTTTAGGTCTTTTGTGTATTTTTTTATACGGAGTTAAAGATGATCATATTATTCAGAAAAAAGCTATAGAATATTAAAGATGGGGAAAAAAGAAATTTTTATTTAGCCAGGAAATTTGATTGAAGTTAGTGTAAAATCTGTTGGCATAAAGATTGCATAATCTGGCCCACGTTCAACAACACTTGAGATTACAGCACGTGTTTTCACTGAGAGCATTCACTGCATTCAGCCCAATAGCACCAGTCATGTTGCTCCTCTGCCTTTGTACTCATTATTCTAAGAGTTTTAAACCAGATGGGAATTTCACTGTACGCTGCGGGCACTGGGAGGGGGATAGAGCAGGATTTATTTGTTTCATTGCTGGCCCTAGGAAATACAACATGATGTGTAACAGTGGCACTGGGTATGGGGCGAGTTACTGAGTTGGCTGTTGAGATTAAAAAGATAAGGTTTCATCCAGGCTAAGATAAATGGAAATGCTTTCATTGACTTTCCTTGGCTTGGACTGGGCCCACTGTATATCATGCTTTTTACAAAATACCTACTACAACACTAAAGACTTTATAATGCTCAACAGTTATTTTATACAAATGATACTGTTGGCTCTTGCCTGGCCTAAATTCTTATGATAGTAGGAAATGCAAAAAACCAAGTGAAATTACTCTTTAGCAGAAATTTCAGGCAATGGACACTTTTCCATGAATATTTCATACAAAGCTATAAATAATTCTGTTGGATTTTGAAGATCAGAAAGTGACTACTTGGATGATGTAGGGCATTTATGTAAGCCTTATCGCTTTGTGCATGCTGTAAGAGACAGACTCATTCGTGGAATTCAAGTCATGTGTGGGTAAATTTGACATTTTCCCTTAAATTTCTTTTAAATAGGTATTTGTTTCCATTGCCTAAGACTGGAATAGACAAATATAGCAACGTCATTCACCTCCTCTGGTACCTGAGAGCTGTGCACACTGAAATGTTTTTCACAAAGCTTTTGCTTTTTAAGAATGTTTTATTCATTATTCTAATACTGGTGCTGAATATATTGTGCTCATAAAATACATGTTTGTTAGATTACTGAAGTGTAGGTCTCTTTGAATCTTCATTCAAATATGAAAATCAACTTCACTGGATTGAATTTGCCTCTTTCTGAACTGATTTGGATGTTTTCTTCTGTAAATGGTGGTAATCTCTTCATATCAACCAGGGGAAAAACAATAAGGCCTGCAATTGTTTTTTATTTGCACTGCGGTTCCTGCAATTTAGTCAGTCAGAATTTGGTTATCCACCTAATAAAAAAGTAGATTTCTTTATTATGAAGGCAAGACTTGGAGAGGTGCTTAGTTTCACTATATAAGAAGAAAACCCAAATACCTGGAATTTGTTGATGGAAGAAGGAAAGAACTCATGAGTCTTGAGATGCTGCTTACGCGTAAGCACAGCTGTTAGTTACAGCAGTTTCTGCGTGCCCGGTTCCTCCCCAAATTCTTCTCCAAAAGTCACATTAACACCGGCTGCCTCTGCATTCAGGTATGTGCCAGCATTTGGGGCCAGCTCTCCTGCAAGGACTTCCAGGATGGGGCTGTCCCTCTGCTTCTCCTGTCTCTTCCTCCCCTCTCCAGCTTGAAGGATGGAGTTTCTGGCAAGCAAACAAAAGAAATCACAAAAGTCTCTAAAGAGCTTGTTCCTTAAATCCCACAGAAAACAACTGCAAGCTGAACACCAAAGAGCACAAACAAAATATTGCCGCATCAGAGTCTCCTGCGCAATGGGAGTGTTTTTACTGTGTGCTATGTGCTGATCCCGCAAATCCCGAAACTCCCCCTGGACAACTGGCAGAAAACCCTCCACCTGTCAGCATCCCCCCCCCGGCTCAAACACCTGAGAGGGAAGGAGAGCTCGTGGAGTCCTCCTGGGCACACACCCGCGCTCACCGCTCACGTGGGGGCTGCCCACCCCTTCGTGACTCCAGGCAGGTCCCGTGCCAGCCCCACCACTGCTTTCCCTGCGGAGGGACCAGCAGCGCTCGGGGATCCAGGTCCCAGCTCATCCACAGCTTCGTGAGTCCCACTGAACGTGCCAAAAGCCAGCCTGTGAGCAGGAACAGCCGTGGCTTTAAGGTAGGGGGCTGGAGCATCTCTCTGGTGAGGAAAGGCTGAGGGAGTTGGGTCTCTTTAGCCTGGAGAAGAGCAGGCTGAGGGGGGTCTCATCGATGCTGAGCAATACTTCGAGGGAGGGGGCCGGGAGGAGGAGGCCAGGCTTTTGTCAGTGGAGCCCAGGGACAGGATGAGGTAACGGGCACAAACTTGAATATAGGAAGTTCCATCTGAACACGAGGAGGAACTTCTCTCCTTTGAGGGTGGCAGAGCACTGGAAGAGGCTGCCCAGAGAGGTGGTGGAGTCTCCCACTCTGGAGACATTCCCAACCCACCTGGACGCCATCCTGTGCCCCCTGCTGTGGGTGCCCCTGCTCTGGCAGGGGGCTGGACCGGATGATCTCCAGAGGTCCCTTCCAACCCTTAACTTTCTGTGATTCTGTACCTCATGGTCTCAGACTCAAAGCGACGGAATACAAACCCCCTGGGTTTACGCAGAAGGGAAGGTTGCAGCGTGTCCCTTGGCAGGGCTTCATTCCCGGAGCGACAGCCTCTGCGCTAATTAGCTGAGCAGAGACCTCGTGTCCCTCAGGTCAATGGGGGTCTTATTCAGCAGGTTCCGCTTTCAGTCTTCATCAGCTCTGTATATTATTAACATTATTAAAGTCATCATACTGAAAATAATAGCAATTGAATGCTTCTATATGTGCTCCAGTTCTCCTGTTCTCTTTCTGATATGTACTTGTTCAAATCACATCCTACTTTTCTATGCATAATTTTTAAGAAATGGCAATTATCATTCAGTTAACTTTCTCCCCCCCCCCCCCCCGCCGCCCCACTTAGATTTTTGCCACTCTTTTACCACAATAAAAGTAGAATTCTTTATTACATGTCCAGGCTGTATTTCATTACCATTTTTCCACAATTTATATGATCTCTTTTGTAATGCCAAATGTGCTACTAGCGCACGATAAATCGTAGAGCAGCAGAGAACTTTTCTGTTTCTCTTCTGTTTACAGCTAATCTTTTAGTACGACAGAAAATGTTGCTTGCATGCTGATTTGATAGATACCACAAAACAAGGACAAAGGAAAATAAGTTAGCAAGCTGAGCAAATTTACCAGGCCAGAATCAAGAAGGCAATTTATATGAAACAAAATTCAGTTAGGTGGGAAAATACATAGGGTAGCGATAAAATCTTCCATGGGATGTTTGGCTGGAACGCTGTCATCAGGTGGAAAGGACCCATCCACCCCAGTTAGAGTCCAGAGAAGTTACCGCCAGATTCTGCCAAAGTACAAGGAGAAAGCAGGAAAGCTGTTAGGCTGGAAACACTATGCTCTTGAATTAATTTTTTTAAAAATCTACTGCTGTTGCCATGCATGCCTCTCCTCCAACCCTTTTGCAGCCAGTATGTAATGACACCGATTTGGAATTTGCCCAGATGTCATTCTCTCAGAGTTATTCTGCTTTAGATTTGGTCAATATTTGGAGCTTTGCAAAGTGGTTGCTTATAGATGGGGATTTCTTCAAAGATGACAATCGGCTTCATCAAATATTGAATAGCACGCAGGCTAACGAACCGAACCGGGGTAGATCTTTCTTCCAGTACCGGGCTGAAAGCTCTGAATAAGTCTGGGACAAAACCACAGTGGGCATCTCCTGGACCTTATTTCGGAAGTACAGAATGAAATAAATAAAACAGAGCTTAAAGGTCCTCCCCGAATTTATAACATGAAACATTGACGTTATCTGCATGTAAATAAATGGGATTAGCGAGACATGTTGTTGCTTCACAACAAAATATCCTGTCTCGAATTATTTTAAGATACTTTCAAATAAAAGTGAAATTAAAATATTTGCTTTAAACTATCCAGGGGAAAGGTGCTGGGCTTCTTGCACAATCAGCTTTGTTGCTTTTTATAGTCCTCCTCTAGCCTTGGTCATTTAGCAGTTCCATTTCCCAAACACCAGTGGTAACTCTCCAGTATTTGCCTGTATGGGTATTTGCTGTGATAACTTTTCATTCCTCAAAGTCACTACGGTAAAATCCTTCATCACTTTCTCACTATTTTGGTACAAAAAATGTATTTTTTGTATTTTTTAGACAGAATATTAGCTGTTAGCCATGGCTGCAGACACTCGTCCATCTCCCAGCACCTACATCACTTGCTGTGGGTTTGGCAGGCTGACAGGTTTCTAATTTACTGGAGTATTTTACACTCTATACTTTCTGTTTTGTACCTTGACATTTAACTATTACTGACCCCTGGCAGCATAAGGCTTCGAATGGCAGGAGAAACTTAATGAAGCACTTTACATGTCCGTTATAAAATGTGGAAGCATGTTTGACTGCTGCTATTCCGAATCTGGACTTATTTTCATTTATATCTTTCATAGCCAAAGGTAACATTGCAATGAGTTCATTTTTTGCTTTTATAAATTGAATCTCCGGTTTTCTTCTGGGTTCCCTCAGGAAGCTGTGAGTGAAATTGTTTTCCTGTCCTGCAAAATACTCCAGAAACTTTCCATTCCTGAACTGAGGTGAGTGTTTTTGTTTCTTTATAGTTGCTTTTCTGAAAGTAATATGTTCCATTTTCCAGCCATTTCAAAGCACTTGATTTGTATCAAGTTTGAATTTTAACATTTTTCTTTACCTTTCAAAGTGAAAAGTATTTTTCAGGTTCATGTTCTGTCAGTTCAGGAAGTTTTTTATATCAGCCTTTCCACACAAACGGTATTAGTTTGGGCATATTGTATTTTTGAATGAAAATATTTGGTTGAAAAAGTTGCAACCGTTTCTTGCACTTAACCTTTCCCTGATGTGTGAGGGCCACAATGAATTCAGCTTTTCCTGTGAATCTTAAATCATTCCAACTAATTTTGACATCTAAAATTAGTTTCAAATTCTCTTCTCACCCTTATTTTTCCCTTTTGTCTGTTCCAGGTTCTCCTGCCTTTTATTTCTGAGCCTTTTCTGGGTTTGCTTCTTGTCCTGTGAAATCTGTTGGGGCAGAGAGAAGCTGGAAGCGCATCTAAGCACCTTTCCTGCTCCTGGGGTCCTCCGCAGAGGGCTGCAAGCGGGTGGTGGAGCGTGCATCGCTGAGCTCCTTTAAGAACGTCCTAATAACTTCAACCAAGCTGCCCGGGTGGTTGTGGTGGGCTCACTGCTATGAGTAAATCTGATACTTTTGATAACAACCATGAAATCTCCGAGGCAAATAATTTAAGGCATAGCAGTCAATAGGTCTGGTGTTGCAGTTACTGGAAATTATTTCTTTGGAGGTTTTATTTGTGTCTAATTAAAAGGTGTGCGTCCCTTACCTGTAGGCACTCAAGAATATCTTTTGATGTAGGCAATTAAGGAGATTAATCTTTAACAGCTGCATAATAAATGCCCAGAGTGTGACTGGGAAAGAGTGAACAGTAAGTATTTCAGCACCCCGAACTTCTTGCCCTGTCTCCTGCAGAGACCCTGTTTTATGTCCCGCCAAGTGCATCATCGGTGGCAGCACTCCCGGAGCCCCAGTCTCACGGGATTGCTGGGAAAACTGGCACTGCAACCCGTGGTTAGGGCTGGAACTGAACAGCCCCCCTCTCGCTATGAGGTGGGAGAGTTGCTCATGACGATGCTGTGCTTTGCATTTTCTGGAAACGCTTTGTATTCACAATGCGAATTTGCCTCATTTTCTGTAGCCTGCCTCGGTGCTTAGCTCGGTGGTCCTTGTTTTGCCTTTCATTTCCTCTTCCCAGTATGCTATTTGGCACTTTACTGAATGTCATTTTTTATCCCATTTCATGCTTTCGACTTCTGACAAATGGGTTCTGCTGGTGCTTTTTCAGCATGAGGCCACCCTGGGCTTTACAGGTGTACTGAATTGGCTTTATTTGGTTCAGTCTTGACCAAAAGTCTGTTTTGGCTTTTTTGGTCTTTCTTCTATTGTTTCGTTTTCTGAATCATGAGATGTTTTAAATCATCCCTCCTAGTATTTTTCTGTGTATCAAAGTATCAAAAACCTGCCTACAGCTTTCCCTGGTCTCCTTACCACTCTTTCTCAGTCTTCCAGGCTTTCACCCCTTCCACAAGGTTTTAAAGACAATTACTAAGGGCTCATAAGCTCACCAGGATGAATTTTACCACGCCCTGATGAGGTGAATGCTTTTCATTTTCCTAAGTGTTCTTTGACCTGCATTTTCTTCCCTAGACCTTTCCCTGCTGACGCTAACGCGGTGAGTACCGGGTCACAGCATGGCAGGCACCGACAGCTTCTTTACTCTTTGTGTTTTATTTGCGTTATTCGCTCTCCTTTCTCGTTGAGGATGTGACAATTCCTCCATCCTCCACCTGTAATGGGCTGGCAGAGCCTTTGCTTGCCCCTACCTCCTTTGACACTTCAGCCCTTTTGGTTTTCCTCTCTATATACCAGAAGAAAACTGTCAAGCCTCAGAAGCCTTTTTAATGACTTTTGGAAGCAACTCCCTTAAAAAAGAAAAGTTAATCACTCCCAACTGCCTATACACTGCGCTTTAATATCTATCAGAGGAGCTCTTTTCTTGACCCGGAGGAACTGTTCTTTCTCTCTGTGTCAGTACTTTTTTCCATAAAATTGGCCTGTTATGGAGAGAATCATACATGATACAGTTTCTGTGGGTCTTCAGTGACACAATATTTCAGGGCCGTTCTTTCTGGGAAACACGCCTTAAAGTTTCAGAAAGCAAAGAGTAAAGAGCATTTCTCCCTTCCTTCAAAAAAACAAAAAAAAAAAAAAAAAAAGGAAGAAATTCTTCAAAATTTGGACCGCAACCTTGGCCAAGTAATTCTTGTAATTTAAAAACAGACAAACAAATGTGTATTTTTTCAGTCTTGAATTTCTACACAAAGGAAAAAAAGTCTCTGGGGTTAAAGGTAACCTTAAACCTTTAGAATTTCAGAAATCACCATCATTTCTTCTTCCAGTGAGGCTGGAACCTAACGCCTGGTTCCACTTGTGCTTGTTTGGAAGTGTCCTGAGGGCTCCCAGCTTCTGCTGAGGAAGGTGGAATCCCACGTGCTCATCAGTCGACACTCCTGAGCCGTACCTTTCATGTGCCCTGCTATATACTTCAGGTACGTGGTACATACTACATGAAACTACTAAAACTATGTACTTTTAAAGCTATGGATTGCCATAGACTTTAGCATATTGCTAACCTTTGCCTTCCTTTCCGAGAGCGAGCTGGAGGTACAGAGATGGTAAAGCAGCAAGGCCAGCTAAGCTGCCTGTGGATTTTGTCAGTTTATTATATTTTAATGCAAGAACTCAAAGCCACAAAGCACAAACGTTCCCCCAACCCCAAACTTTGTAAATATTCAGAAATATGCTAATCTAGATATTTACAGGCTGCTGCTTTGATTGTTTTCCATTTCTTTCTAACACACAGAGCTCCATTAAGAGGTTGACAAACTATTTAAGCGGCTCAAAGAAATTACCAGTCTTCCCTGCTCTCAATCATCTGTTAATTCTTTCCCTTTTGACAAGTGCAAAATTTTCTCCTCTACCTGTCAGGCTGTGTGTAATTAATGCTGTCTTCCTGTTCTCCCGGCTCCCACATCCATTCCTTCCCATCTCTCCATGACACCATTTCCTTTGCAAGTTGGAGGAAAGTGATTATTCTGCTAAAAAGGCAAAAAAGTTCAAACTGTTTTTCAGGTGACAGCTGCAGTTTTGCTTGAAAAGTGGTGTGTAATTTTCTGAGAATGGATTCAAAGTTGCCGGTTCCAGATGTCTCCGGGAGCCCTTTGGGGTCCGTGACAGGGGTGGCGGCACCAGCCCCGTTGGCGGAGGTGGGGATGGTGCCCACCTCCCCGCTGCTCTCCTGGAGGCCACAGCTCACGCTCCTCTCTCCCCGTGAAACGGCGCATCCTAGGAAGGGAGAGGGGAGCAGGAGAGCTGCCCTGGTCTTGCTGATGTGGAATGGGAGGGTGCCGGGGAGTGGAAGGGAAAATTCATGGCTGATTTTTGAGTTTGATGGTTGCGGACCTCCCCACTGCCACGCAGTCAGCACGGGACCGGGCGCCCTTTTCTGGAAAACTTAGGGAACACCATAACTGGTGTCTTCATATCCACATATCCAACACAATTAAAAACCTGCCTTAAGTTAGTAACGAAACAAGCTTGACATTCAGAATCTGAAATGAAAGGGCACATCTGCATTATAAGAGAAGTCTTTCTGCCATCACTCAAACAAAATTTCTTGGAGCATTTGGTGAAAACATTTGCATGAACATTTACAGAACCGGATTTCAGCCAGCATCTAACTGAGTTTCCCTACAAATGATCACAAAGCTTTTTTTCTTTTTTTTCCCCTTGGAGACAACCCAAAACCTTAAAAAGGCTAATTTTTAGGTAGGCAATGCAACAGTCCTTAGACTTAAATACCATGTGTGTGCAGAATAATTATGATTCTTCTTCTAACAACAGGATGAGCACACGTTGAGAAAAGGTAATGCCGGTGGAAGCACACCGATCTGTTAGCTAAAAAATATGTCTATTGGCTAAAAGCTACCGTCTCTCTGATTGATGGGAGGTTACTGGTTCAATGGGTTTGGGTAGTTCAGAAGCAAATTCTCTTTTCCTGGTGTTTAAATTCGGCCAGGATGCACCCTAACTTTTAAGACCAGGTGAATATAACACGATTGAAAATATAACAGCCTAGTGAGAGGGGAGTTAGTTTGCTGTATTTTTCAGTTTTTTTACGCTTCTTGCAGGTTTATAAATGTAATCCAAGTATCCGCTGATTTAGATTTTGCGGCTGGTTGCCATGGTGGTGCCTCTTTTGCGTGTTTTTGCTGTAGGATTGTGCCAGGGAAAGCCGCCGCTGTGGAAGCAAAGGGGATCAGTGTCAACATGTGGGGCTGTGCTGCCCCACGGCCCCAGCAGCGTCTCCCTTCCCCGAGCTCCTCATTTTGAACTTCCCGGCACAGCTATCTGTTGCAAAAGGCTTTTCTAAATTGCCTTTTGCATATTTTTATAATGGTGGCCTCTTTTGGTTGCGTCGGATTTCACTTGGCCATAAAATAACGTGAGTGCACGTCACTCCTATAGACTTGAGCTGCCCAACACCATAAAAAAGGGTGCGGGGAGCAGCTCACGTGGTCGCCTTAGAATTAGCAAATAGTGGTGCCAGTGCACCAAGCCGGTGCATCAGCTAAGGAAATGCTTTATCAGGGAGCAGGAGGTATCTGTGTACCACGTCATTAACGGGGGAAGAACATTGCCAAAGTATATTGTGATTTGGAATAAAACTTGCAGAAACTGAGTGATGAGGGGTACTAGCAATTTTTCTTTTACAATATTTATGTTAAATTACTATAGCCCAAGGGGGCAGGGCAATGAAGCTTGGAGTTGGTTTCTGCTTTATGCAGTTTTAAAAATTTTTTAAGAAATCCATAAAAAATGAATAATTTTTTTTTATTTTTAATATGGATGTTAAAGGTCTAGAGCAGAAAGCCCGTTTCTTTACAAATATCACAGTAAAGAGCTACTCTGACACTCTGTCTAACAGAAAACCCAAAGGCCATTCATTCATCTATTGCATCGAAGCCGAAGGCAGGGGGTGTCTGCAGCCATTTATAGCTGTCGCTCTCCAGTGGGATGGAAAAGGAAAATCCGTCGGCAAGAGCAGACTTTTCCTTATGTTTTCTGGTTTTCCAATATGCTCTCTGAGTACTTCCAAGTAAAACACTTTCAGACGTGTCTGCCAGCAAGCAGCAGCAATGAAGTATGATTTCGTTTTTCCACGACGATCTTGCATCGCGGTGGGGGAGACGGCAACCCCCAAACCCAAAGTTAGAATCAGTAACTGAGGCAATACATTTTCCTTGGCAGCAAAGCGGCGTTGCTGTTAAAGGCTAGCTCCACAGCTTGCAGCGCTCCCGTCTATAATCTGCCGGATTTGGCTGTAGATACCCGGCCGGATGCACATATTTGGGGATGCCAAACCCTCCACGCTGTGCCCAGTGCGAGCACCCAGTGCCCACAGTGCTGGCATCGTTGCTCCTTTCCCGTGGCTGGAAGAAGAAGGGGATTCTCAAGCATTGGCACAGGCTGCCCAGGGAGGGGGTGGAATCGCCACCCCGGGAGGTATTTAGAAGCCGGGCAGACGTGGTGCTGAGGGACATGGGCTAGGGGTGGGTTTGGCACAGGTTTATGGTTGGACTCGATGATCTTGAAGGTCTCTTCCAGCCCAAGTGATTCTACAATTCTATTCTATAATTCTATGATTCTGGCATCGCAGGGTACAGCCATTTGGCCAACCTGCGTGGGTTTTTCCATAGCCTTAGTGGAGGTCAAAGACTTGATGGATGTTTTACAGCACATAAGGAAAACGGAAGCAGTTTGTTCCATATTCGCAGATAATTAAAACTCATTTTAGGTCCCTCCCTGTTCTACAATGTATTAATTACTCCTCAGCTAATCCTGTGCTATCGGTGGGTCCTTAAAAAAAACAACACCCCAGCTTTAAACAGATAAAACCTGATTTTCACAATGAATGTTCCTGAAATTAATCTCTCCTAACTACAAACTGAAAATAATGGAAGTTCCGACAGCCGGAAAACTGCCAGTTTGCCACGTGGGTTCGTTGGGTGAATGGCGAGAGGTTTGGCTGTCCTAGACAGATTGGGAACGCTTTCCTGCATTGTTTCCTTGGTTTGTACTATTAATAAACACAATTCTTGCTGATGTGAGCACAAATAATAACAAAAGCAAACGCAAGAGATGTCTGGCCTGCACACTGGGTTAGCCGTGAGGGGTGTGCAGCAAAGCCCCCTGCGTCAGCACGGGGTGCTCTCAGGGAAGGGACGGGAATTCCATTCTCTGCATGTTTACATGGGATTGTAGGAGCTTCACCGCTCATGGACGAGGAAGGTGCCCTTGGTGCAGCGCAATGGAGGGCTGGTGACAGGGTACAGCAAGTGCCTCTGTGATCCTTATGGTCACCCTCGCTGCCTTCATTGCCCAGAAGCCCCTTGGAAAAGGGGTATCCACCCGGATTTCAGCCCCTGCACACACTGGATGTGTAAATCCCACAGCAGAGAAGGTGCTGAGGAGCTCCGCGAGTTACTCCCCTGCCAGCAGTCTCTGGTTAGCACGTCCTGCTCCTAGAACTCTTCCCCTGGATGAATTATTACGGAACAATGTTTTGTAAAAAAGCGTTACTGGATCTCTTGCTGGAGAGGAGGAGAAGCAGCAAATCTGCCAGATTTTTTTTTTTTTTAAATTGTTTTCTGTTGGTTCTGCTTTCCTGGAGAGCATTATTAATAATCCTTTGTGAGGACGCCAGGGATCTGTCATTCTAAATGCCGCATCATTAAGTGGGCAGTATCTGCAGAGGTGTACAGACATTAAACCTGCTTAAATGAAAGAAAGTTACAGAGCAAAATTTTGGAAGGGCATTGGGGAATTTTTTTTTCTGAGTGGATAAAAGGACAAAGGCCTTGACCAGTAAATATTGGCTAGAAAACCTCACAGGCAGGGTGTCCTCCTGAAGGCTTTCTAGTGCCTCCCCTGAACCATACTGGTATCCCATCCCCGTGAGGTTCTGTTCAGTCCGAATTTAACGCCAAGTATAAATAATAAAGGGGGAAACAAACAGATTGGAGTTTGATGAGATGGAAAGATGTAATTATATGGACAGCTTTGATTGATAAATGCAACATCAAGGTAGCAGAATTCCTGCTACTCATTAATACAACATTTAATATCATCTGTTAAGCTATAAACTAATTACTGAGCTGCCTTTGCCATGTACCCTGCTATTTTCTTTTGTTTTGCACTAATTGTGTTTGAATTTTACATACATATATAGGTTCAGATTAGCCGATTTTTTTTCAGATTCTTATCCTATTGAAAAGTATAATAGAATAGAGACATACGCAAGCAAAAAGAGTAATACTTTAGTACAGCAAGCCATTCTATTGTCAAAAAACCTGGTAGCTGATTGGTATTGATTAGGTCAAGGTGACCTATTCTAATACAATACTGTTCTTACCACCTCAAATTCAAAACAGCTAGAGTAAATAAGATTAATGGAACCAACTTGCTGCTCCCAAGTAAGATTGCAATACAGCTTCATGTGACTGGGTTCACATTGGAAAATAAATAAAAGGCCAGTAAGGCACTACAGAAGTACAGTTATGAATTTCCACAGCACTATACACCCATTAAGTCCTTTATTCATGTGAAGTGTATGAACCCGATTATCAGCTGACACAAAGTGACAAGGTTTGACAGTAGTTTAAGAGCTGCCAGAGCCTTTTTTCCCCAAATTCTGGTGTGTTTCAAAGTGCTTTTTTACTTCTGTTTTCTGCATTTCGGGTGCAGTTTGGCCTTGGCTGTCTAGTGCACAAGGGTTTGCTTGGGTGGCTCACCTAAACATGCTTAAAGATAACAGACATGAAATGAAAATCTTTCTGTTAATTCTTTGGAGAGGAGACAAAATCGGAGGCTGACGGTATGTTGTGATACATTTCCAGCATCTAATAGACAAACGTAACAGGATAGATTTTCATTCTGGTTAATCTGGATAAAATACATACTTCATGGTGCTCTTACGCTTTAGTTGGTAACATAGCACCATTTGGCAAAAAAAACCGGCGCTCTCTATCTCGGAACCAGCCTATCTTTTAATCTGATGAAACTTGCTCTCATTTTCCCTCTGTTTTACACCTATTTCCTTCATTCTACCAGATTTCAACACCTCTCCGGATGTTTATAACATCTAGAATGATGTACACAGCTCGCCAAGCAACAAATTATGTTCTCTAGGAAAAAAAAAAAAAAAAAAGAAAAAGCTACTTATGTCTAATTACCTTCACTGCAGCATGTTTGACATTATGGGAAGGTAACCTGCTGAGTCCAGGGCAGAACTGTGCCAGATTGAAGCTCTCCCAAATGACTACTATTGATGAATAAACAAAGAGGGTCGGCCGAGGTGATGGTAAACAGCGTATCTTAATGCAAGAGTTGCTTGGGTAAACACTGTATTAGCTGTTGAATGTTCATTCGGCTTAGCTGCAGACCATTAAAATTACCCTGGTATTTAAAACTACAGAGGCTTGGAAAAATGCATATTCATTTTTCCCCCCTCCAAGAAACCCAGCTAATGTTGAATCAATATTTAATTTTAGGGGACAACCTCAAGGCACTGAGAACTTGTGTGTGAGAAAGGAGGAGGAAGAAGTGAAGGAGCGTGTCTGTGGCGAGCTCAGCCCTGCCAGCCACGCTGCGATCTGCTCGCAATCACCTCTCTCTGCCGTACGCGATGTCACTGTCAGCGCAGAGGACGCTTCTTCGGCTTCTGTACATGCCCAACACGCCGGGGTTAAGCCGTGTAAGGTAATATAAATAATAAATAACTCGGGAAGCCGCTGTGGCAACTATCGTGCTCATTCAAGTGAGACTTTCAGGCTCAGTTTTTAAGCTCCTGAAGTGGGGAAAGGATCCCCTTGTCGTGCTAAAGCCTCTCATGCTGCGATTGCCCCCGATTTACGTCCGCTCCAGGAGCAGCCTTGGAAAGAGGCAGCCAAATTACACTAGTTCTAATGCTTTTGACAATGTTTGTGCTTTACCTTAAAATTACAACTTTCCTTTTCCTTTTAGGTCTTTTACTTTGTCTTTTCATGTCAATTTTGAAGAGCTGTAGACTCCAAGCAAGTGATGTACACTTAGCCCGGCACAAACAAGAGTTACTTTCACGGGCAATCACACGTCAGGTATTTTTCTGAACAGATCCTGCTGTTGGGTCTTTTGTTCCCCAGCACGTTAATGTTTTATCTATTCATTTGGGAAAGGCGCCAGGCAGTAAAATGAAACACCTCGGGAAACTGAGACACGGAAATTTAAATAAATGCAGGTTATCTAGAAGATATTATTTCACATTCACTTCAGGCATATCAAGATGTTCCAGAGCTGAAAAGAGTAGAATGACAGGAATGTTAGGAGCATCGCTAAATTAACTGTATACAGAATCAAATAAAGTTCTCAAGCAGACTTTATACTGTAACTCATGTCCTACAAGCACGGGAAGAGGTAACATTCTGTCTGAGAACTGCGGTTTCAGCCTGAAACGGCAGTGATTCTTCTGTAATGGGAAGTTGGTTAATGTACGGCGTATCCCCTTTGCCCACATGACGTCACGTCGGATTTTGCCCCAGAGTAGCTGTAAGCGAAAGATGCTGCCGAACATCTCACAATCAAAAGGCTGCCGAGGACCAAACAACAGCGCTGTGATTTAGGGCACGGCGATGCTGCTCACGGCGTACGGAGTACAAATGAAGTTAAAGTGCTTTGGGCACAGTAATTACCTCTTTTGTCTTCGGTGTGCCAGTACTATGGAGAAGATTTTATATTGCTGGAGTTAATAAATCATTCTCTAGGAGTACAGCGGGGTGGTCCTCACCCAACATAATTAACAAGCTAAACGGTGACTACGGCGTGCCCAGCTGCAGAGAAAGGTGTTTAATTAAACGCGGGATGCTTCCAGTGACTCCAAACTCTTTCAGGTTGCAATTTTGAGCTTTTACATACTGGAATGTTAATTTGGACTTTATAAACTGAAAACTGTCGTGGGGATCATAAAGTCCCGTACCTCGAGGCAGCAATGAGATCTCTGCTTGAACTTTTCCTGAATGTTACGATTCTTAGCGTAACGCCAAACCCAGATTCAGCTCGTCTGGGGAGAAAAGTGCCTCTGCAAAAAACATCAATGGAGCTTTGTTTGGAGGCCTTGATGGCGTTTAGGTCCGTCTTTGCTTATGCAAAGCAAACCCGTTTGTGCATTAGGTCCCACAGCTGCGTTTCACTCGCATGAAATTCCATGTGAAAAATCCATGCTTATATTTAAGCATGACAGAAGAGGCTCAAGCAGATTCCGTGCTTTGCGTTTAGGTGACATTGTCTCCCTTACGTCGGCTCTGCCCTGAACTCGGCCGCGTCACCTGGACCCAGAGCTCTGAGAGTGCTGTGGTTCCTGCTGACCGCAGATTTAAACAGTAAGTACGGAGCAGCTTCCAAGGACTCGAGTCTTCGATCCCCCTCCTATGATGCGAGTGTGCTTTGGATCACTCGGACCAAGTAAAACTGTCTTTGAAGCGTTGCCTGCGCTCCCTCCGGAGCGGCGCGCCGTGCCGTGCTGCAGCACGTTGGGAATGTGCACGTGTTGGGCTACCTCTGCCCATCTGGGGCCACCACGGCGCTTTTTTCAGCTTTCAACCTGATTTCGATCTTTTTAAAACTCTCATCAGTACGTGGGTGTAACAGAGAGGGAAATGAGTATAAATACATTTTACAGATTGAGGAATTCTATAATCCTAAAAAAGTGGGATAGCTCCACATGTGTGTTGGTGAAACACGTGCACGTTTGCTCCTTTTGCTGCAGAAAAGCCTCCCCTGTGTAACCCCGGGGAATTGGTAAGGACCCCGCAGTGCCCGGGGGGGTCAGCCCTCCCACACCCCGCCGGGACCCCCAGCCGGGCTCCCTATGGGAGCATTTCCAGTTCTCACAACATTTCCCTTTTTCCATAGCGAAACCTCGCAGAACTGTCAAGGATTTGCAGCAGCGTCACGGGGGCAAATGTCTGTCGCTCTTTAATTTATAATGCTTCGGTTCAGAATATTTAACACCCGAGAGCGGGGGGTGGTTTGCAGCAGCAGACGCGATTAAGGAGCGCAGCCTTAACCATTCTAGTTAAAACTAAATTAAAAAAAAATAATCAATTCCTTTGAAGGTTCTGAGCAGCAAACGGCAAGGAGAGGTTTTGCTTGTCTCTAATTGTTATTAAAGGGTTTACTAAGACAAGTCAAACTGCTTGTTACTGCAGGAAATTGTAGTCTTCATCCAGAAGCTCTCACACTTTCAGATAAATATTTAAAATGCTAATTGTGACTTTTACATGGCTTTAATCTACAAAATGGAGGGCATTTCTTTGAAAGAGACTTTTAATTTATTCTGGGCATCTGAAAAATTCAGATTAATAAGAAGAATGTACTATTGCTTTGCCTTTGTAGTAGATGGTGAAACGCAATCTCAAAAAACCAAAAGACTTTCTCCTTACCTCAGAAATCTTCCAAAAGAAGGGTTTCGGTGCCGTGAACCCGCGACATCCCGTCAGCTCTTTGAGCCCACACTCTTGTGGCGCTCTGTTTTAGCTTGAAGACGGGGAGACAGATTGTCTTTTCAGAATTCATGGGTACATGATTGCAATATGTGTCTGGCCTCATAATCAGTGACTTAATTTTGCACCGATTAACCTTGCAAAATAAAAAATACCAGTCCAAATTCAGCTCTCCTCCACCATCACTGGAGATCAATTTACTATGGTAAATTCTAAAGCATATTATTGGGATAAAACTACTATCTTTCCATTCACTTAATCATGCAAATATATAGGCATAATATATTATGAAACTTATTAATTTTAGTATGTGAGCTGTATTTCTTGTCCAGTCAAATAATGTTATTACTAGCAAGGAGGAAATAATGACTTAGAGGTGATGGAAAGACTAAGTCAGATGATTAACACAACTTCCCTGTCGCAGGGAAGAGTGCACGCCGTTCCTTGCATCCTTACAGTTAACAGCTCTGGATGACACCGAGCGGGATGGAATTATCCGTGGCATGCAGAATCTATCCCTTTATTTCTTAGTCCTCAACTCCAGAAGTGGCTCATGACAAACACCAGTTGGGCGCAAAGAAAGGCTCCACCATCAACTACAAACATCTGGAAGTCTCCTGCTGGGTCCCGATGACCCTGGCCGGTGCTGAGGGTGCGCAGAAGGTGCCGTGGGTGTCACCGCTGGTGGCGGTGGGCTGGGTGGCACTGGCTGGGGGGACCTGGCTGGCGGTGGGCACTGGTGGCCAAGGCTCCTCCAGCAACGGATGGGGCTCTGCACACCCCACCGTGCCAGCAACATCAGAAAAAATGGGAGGTTTATTATCATTATTTGCTTATTTATCCGAAATAAGTTTTCTAGGAGACATGATACCTAATGTTATGCTATTTAAAATATAAAGCTATCTATGAATTTGTCTGTGAGAATTTATGAGGAGAAGTCCTGGGGATAATGACATTGTGTCTTCTAATTGCCTTTGAAATAAATCTTATTTATATCAAATTAAAGAAGAAAAGATGAAAGGCTTAATCTCTGTAGCAATATTTAGACTCACTAGTTATAAAAAGTATTCTCTAGCTTGCGAAAGTGTTTTCCATGGGAGAAGCACAGGCGGAGCTCCCTGCGAGGCACCTGCGGCCGTGTCACAGCCTCCGGTCTCGAGGCTATTGATAGCACGAGTTACAATAAAGTCCCTGTTTACAAATAAATATATCCCTAACAAAGTCTGAGTCCTGAACAAGGAGTCTGGGAAATGTCTTCAAAAAGAAGGCAGAAATACCTGCTCTATTTTATAGACAATTTATATTTAAATGCTTGTTTACTAGAAACAGCAAAAATGGGTTTTACTTGTTAATTTTATCCAGAGTTCTTGCCTATGGGTGACTGACTTGTTTTTAATAAAAATTGTTCTCTTGCGTTTTCCTACGTTCTCCCTCAGTGTCCCTGCTTTCACTACTGTAATTATTCAGATTACTGATTCTGCACATCAGGTGTGTTAATACGGGGGCGGAGAGGGGATGAACAGTTCAATTAATTAAGCCAGGTTGTAGCAGATCATCATCATTTTTCAAGGTGTCAATTGAGGAGATCTCTGGGAACGATGCAGATTAGCCGGGACCACCTGGGAATTCAGTCTCATTTACCATCCCAGCATTTCAGAGCGCCTGGAAATGCGACTTGTCAAAGTTGAATGTTAAACCCCCAACAGCTAAAAAGCATATTTGCAGGAGGGTCCTAAAGCACTGTTAATTTCCATCCCTCTAACACAGAAATAACCCAGTGAGCCCAAGAAATTTTCTGGTGTTGTACAGAGAGGGGTTTTGGTGGTGGAATTTGATAAAGTACTTCGAAGCAAAGTAGAAAATTTAACAGTCATTAAAACATGGAACGCTGCCATAGAAGCAGTAAAGGAGGGGGAGCCAGAAAAGCACATATGTCATAGGAAGCATGGAAAGATAAACATGAATGCTGTGTTTTTTTCCTTACATGTCCAGCTAAGAAAACTGAGTTTACACCCAGCTTGATTCAATATGAAGCCTTACAAATTTCTAGTTTGCATCTGTTCACGTTATTCTAGCCTGAAACTGGTCAGTCTCGAGACCAGTCAGTACATTTGCTTGCTTTTAAAAAGTCGTGGCACAGCTATTTCAATGCACGTGGTTATAGAATTGAAAAGCTTTTAGCTTGTAACTTCTGCTGAGCATTCACAGCCCGGGGTGTCCCGCAGGGGCGAGAGCAGCCAGAGCCAAGGACACGTGTCTCGCCTCCTGCCTGGCCACGGCGCTGCCTTCGGGAAACTTCTCTGGCTTTCTGGTGATAAGGGCTGGAAAGATCCAGCAATATTTTAACCCGGAGTCATATTTCCCCATCTATAGTCTGCAAGCATCAGCATGGCTCCCTTTACGGAATTATTTTGCACACAAGCATACTTTTGGATATTAATTTGTATTTTATAACACCAGGAGCATGTGCAACCCACCCACTGCCACCCCAGTTCTTTGGCTATTATGAGCCATATCCTTGCTCTGAGAGACTATCCAGCTCCATGACACTATGCTCACTGGTTTTATTGGTTTATCACTATTTATTCTGCAGCTGTTGGTCTGGGTGGCGAATCAGGGTGCTGGGGCTCTGGAGAGGTGGGGCTATGGAGTTCCCTTACCTGGGAGGAGAGCGTGGGGCAGGCTTGGCTGGAGCTTCTCTGCAGCCAGGAGGGCTCTGACCAACACCCCCAGGTCAGGAGAAAAGACTTTTCTGGGACCTTGGAGGCTGCTGGAAGTAGCTGGAAATGTGAGTGGAATGAAGACCTCAAAAAGGTAGATTTATTTCTATACTCAAAAAGTATTTTCCCCTAGTAGATCTTTGGTTTTGGTCTTTAGAGTGTTGTGTGGTTCTGGTTTTCTGTTCTAATGCAGGAGATGGGAAGGTCTTTGATGGCGCTTTGTGGCGGAACCGAAGTGTAGTGGGGTGGGGGCACAGCCTGTTTGCTTTGAGAAAACAGCCTTTTTTAGGCAACTGTGCCTCTGGTTCAGAATGCTGCGTTCAGGGGGATTAAGGGAAACAGCTGGTGAGAACCTTTATCTGTCAGACCCAAAGTGGCTCCTGGGGCAGTAGGTTTTCTCTAATGGAACAATACAGGCAAGGTTTACTGGTTTAACATGAAGAAACTACGGTGTCGTGCTTGGTGCGTAACTCTAGACTTTGGTTCTTTTTTTTTTTTTTTCCCCTCTTGGTATATGACTATGCTATGACTATTTTCTAGTCCTTTCTTGTAAGCAAGCAACTACCTTGATTTTTTTTAAAAAAATGTTTTTGTGAATTCATATTTCATGTACAATAATGACTTGAATCAGAAAAGTTTGGGGAAGAAATGAGGGGACTCCAGAACTGAATGCTTCTACCACTAGTAGTACAGTAATTAACTGTATGATCAGTGTGGGGTTCTTGCCTCTCTTCAGACACAGAAGGCTTCTGCTGAAGTTAGTGGAGGCACAGTTAATTATGTTAATATATTGGCAGATGACTGGTCTCAAGTCTCTTCTTCCTGAAGTCTGACTTCAGTAAAGTGCAAAAGGGGCAATAAATTTTGCAGCACAAAGGTTTGTCTCTGTACTGGGCTTGTTCTCATCCCTACTTAGAGGTGCTTAGCATTAAATCCTGGGGTACCTCCCTCAGCCAGTTTGTTTTCGGTCCCGTTTATTCAATATCCTTATGAGAACAACTGCTACTTGCAGGCAAGTGCTGGGGTGGGACCTGGATATCAGCCTAGTGCGCCCACCACCACGGGGCTGCTTGGGGGTATGGGATTGAACGCCAGAAATCGTATTCCATGGTTCCCCGAAATTCACTTTGAAACACAATTAAATCAGCTGAGTTAGAGGCAAAGCTGTTTTTCAGAAGGTATTTTGTAATGTAACTTCTAACATTCGGCACTCCAAATACCTGAGAGCTGGAAACCACCCCTGGGTCGCGGGCAGGAGCTGGTGTCTCCAGCGTTGCCCTTGTGCAATATGCAGTTATGGACCACTTTGGATTGTGTTTATCTGATACTTGGGAACAAGGTGTTCTTGCCTTTTTGAGGGCTGTGTTTTTTCTCTGATATTACGCACTGTATCAAAGCCTATTTAATGAGTAGGTCATCTCCTGATTTTTGGCATTTTGTCCGTCTGGGCTGTGATGTGTCTGCATCAAACTCCATGAGCAAACACATAATGTAAGGGGACATGTGACAAGCCCGCAATTCTGGTGACGTTCATAGACAATGTGCATAGGAAGACAGCAAAAATGCGGGAATGAAGCAACCATCGCAGGGGGCCGTGTCTGCTCTCTCAGGTGATCAAGTGGTTTTTGCAGGCAACAGCATCACACCCTCTTGTGTAAAGTGCTGTAGCCTAGTCATGTAACTCAGTTTCTTGCTCCGCTGGAGAGCTAGGAGGTTATTCCAGAGCTTAATTTTTTTTTTTGATTGTTAGAAACCTTGATTTTTTTTTTTTTTTTCAGCCTGGGTTTTCATCCAGCTTGCTTTTTCTTTTTTCTAACTTTGTCTTATGGCATAACCCTTTCTTCTCTCTTCCATATTTATTTACTGGCACAAAATCTAGCTAATTTTCTAGGCTAAACAAGCAATTCTGTTTTAATCTTATCTTCTGTTCCCACTTGATCATCCACAGAGTTCTTTGCAATACATTGTAATTCATCTTTCTTGAGCAAAGACGTACAAAACTATAAATGATATTGAAAATGGAGTTCTTTTGTGTTTCCGTCTCTTGGAAAAATGATGCAAAATGGGATTTAACATCTTAAGTTCCGAATTCCTATTCTACATAAAGCATACTTGGTTTCCTCTCCTCTTACTTTTAACTGATGAATTCCTGCTATTTAACAGAAATTCTTGCTGTAGGTTCCAAAGAGCATCATCCTTCGCTTCCCTCTAGCCCTGTTTCTATGCCTTTACACGTAGTGGTAAAACTGAGCCATTCTGTGACTCGGCATCACGTGGTTCCTTCTGGTAATATCTGATACTCCCCAGTGAATGAACCCTCCTGACTTTTATCAGCTAATTTATTTAACGTATTCAGGTTGGGACCAAATAAAAATCGATAAGGACTTAAAATCAGTCTGTTACAAGGCTGATACTTCCAGAATGCAGTTAATAGCCCTCAAGCTGCACAAAGGTTATCTTATTCTTTTTCCTCACCAAACCTACCTTACCCACCTAATGCTGTTTTTCTGATCTGTATACCTTGTCGAATTCACGGTTTGCATATTGAATGTTCTACTCAAAATCCAGACATAAAAAAATACTTGGCACTAATCATAACGTTGGAGAGCTTATATGTGGAAAACTTCTATTTGTAAATTTAATATGATACAAAACGTACCGGTTGCTGTTCTTCAGGGAAATGCTTATTTCAGTCTCGATCACAAGAAGATCTCCAGGTAGCAACGTCCTTGCACAAATGCAGCCAAGCAAGTTAGAACTGTCAGATAAAGAAATTTGAATGACATTAATTTGAATTTTCTAGAAAAAATGACAGAGGATAATATTCGAATTAGTTTTGAGGAAAATAGATCTTCTACCAATTCCTGCTACTACT
This sequence comes from Chionis minor, assembly GCA_013398295.1. Classification (NCBI taxonomy): domain Eukaryota; kingdom Metazoa; phylum Chordata; class Aves; order Charadriiformes; family Chionidae; genus Chionis; species Chionis minor. The sequence goes on along the minus strand of VZSF01009834.1, from coordinate 141,963 downwards.
AGTCTCTCGATTACAGGGCTTGTGCTGGGGGGTGGAAGGATCTGTTGCATTTAGTATGATGCTCTTCAGTAAAATACATAAGGAAGTCTGCAACGGCACAGTTGCTTATAGGATAGGGGCTGGTAAATATTCTAATGTGAGACTGATGGTGACTGGTTACGATTCAGACTACTGAGAGCTATGAGGAAAAAACACTATAAAATTTTTCCCTTTTTTTGATTTCCTAATTTGTCAGGAGACCGATGTGCTGGATTTGGACAGACTCTTGCGAACAAGTGAATAAGGGATATTTCACCCAACTTCTTACAGCCTTTGAGTAGCTCCTAAATCTGAGCAGCACAGCTCTGCCGCTGGCTTTATTTGTAGCGCAGCCTGACGCCGCTGATACGGCTCACTGGCTTTACATTAGACCTGCTGACGGTGAGTTTCAGAGAATAGCTTCTAATATTTGTCAAACTGGAAAAATAAAATAAAATAAAAAAAATACTGCTCTGACAAACTTTTTGTCCTGCTGACAAGCTGTGCAGAGCTCAAAGTTCCTTGCCCTTTTGTGGGCGATCCTGGTGGATGCTCTGCTGGACGGAGAGCCCTGGCGGCACCCGCGGGTGGGCAGCAGCCCCCCAGCAGCGTGGGGCTGTTCCGGCTGTGCCTGGGAAGGAGCTGGTTGTGCCGGGGAAATAAACCCAGCTGTGTTGTGGATGTGCCCTTTGCCAACGCTGCCTGTTGTTTCAATGTGAGGGGTTTCCCTACAGAGTTTGTCCATATTTATTTTTTTTATAGACAGAGCATTTATTGCCCCTCCTGGAACTGATGCAGGTTGGACAAAATCTACTCCTGGATCCCAGGAGGGATTTTTATGCTGCTTTCCCAACTCTTCCAACTTCCGTGGCTCTGGGTACTCAGCCAGGTTTTCACAGGCTGATTTGGTGGCAACTGCTGCTTGCAAGAAGGAACCAAGCCCCAGACAAATGGCGTTGTCAACACTGTCTGCATGGCAGAGTGTTCTGCTGCTCACCCCACTCCTTCTCCAGGTGGTAGTTTGGACCTGGGAGAACATCCTCATGAGGAGTTATCAAAAAAGACAGATGGATGTCAGGAAATCTACGCCCTTTCCTGTGCTTGTGCCTGGGTGCAGAGCACCTCGATTCCCTCCATCTCCGAGCTGCTGATGGGTACAATCTGTATCAGCTGGCAAGGAGGAGAGAGAACACGTGTGCTCGTTTGCTCTTAACGACAGCACTGGAAAACAGTGCGGGAGCCTAAGCCAGACCTGGCTGGTCCTCAGGCTGGAGGAGTGAAGGGAGGGAGACAAGAGAGCAGGGTATGGCACAGGAGGGAACCTCACAGGAGGAAATAAACTTTTAAAATGCTTTTAATAAAGTGTTGATTTACTCATTTTCCAGAAGCAAAGAAGTCAAAGCTGTTTGAGATACTGGAAGGCTCTCAAGTTTTGTAAATACCTTGTATTTCTCTCTTTATTTGCAAACTTACTACCCAGTCGTTCCAGGAGCTTTCAGTGCTGCAAGTTACCTCTCCTCAGAGAAGTAGAAACCTGTAGATCTTGCGTTTGCAAAGGTGTATGGTTATGGCAATGTCACATCAACCCTGAAAATTAGTTTATTCAGACCATGTTCCTGCAGGACATCTGTTTTTGTTGGCATGAAGAATTATTCTGGCCTGTGACTCGGGCTGACCAGCTCTGCTCTACTTCATCTGCAGAAGCTGCGTCGTCCGTGTATTTATTTACTGTCACGCTGCATGGCAATTTTTCTCCTTTAATGTTCTGTTGTCTAATTGCAGTTAATTGTCGTTCTTAATCTTACTAATTACTGTAAATCATGCTCTGCCAGACATCCTTTCTTTCAATGGCAACAAGGTGCTTTTTTTTTCCTCCTTGGAAGGTGCATGTAGCTTAATATAATAAAAGTGTCTCAGTAATGAAGATATATTGGCAAAGGCTGTAGAGGACTGTGGGGCTGTATGTGAAAGGAATCTACTGGGCTACAAAAACAGGAACAGAAAAGTCGGAGCCTGTAAAAACACTTTGATGTGAATGGCAGTCAGTATAACTTTTTATGTCTAAACTAAGGTGGTTAGACGTAAGACCTTTAATTAAAACCATTAGAAGCCTGTAATGTTGCTGGCATACTGTTTGACAGGTGGAATGTTACCTCCAAGCAAATAACATTTCAAGCACAGTGTACCGGCATCTCTGTGGTCCTCCTGTTGGTGTCTAATTTTTTAAGACTTTTCATAGAGAATGCTTTTGATTTCACAGCTAATCAGTTGGTCAGATGACCTTATTCTACTAATGTATACAGAGCAAGTCAAATTAGGTTAAAAATTTTATGTTAAACGTAGGTCTGTGTAAGAGTCTCCAGATTTATCAAAGCTTTGATCCACTACAGATTTCTTACAGGGCTTAGCATTTGAACACTATCCGCGTGAATATTTTTGGACTTGCATATAAGCATTGGTGGTAGAACTGGCTTTGAGGTTTCAGATAGTTCCCGTGAAGTACAAAACATTTTTTGTTTAGAGGAAATATTTAACTGGCACACTCTGCAGAATGCAGATTTACATTTTAGCCTTAGGAAGAAGAACAGAAAGAATTGAACAGTCACCAAAAATAGATTCTATGAGACTGCGATCATAAAAGTTAATGAGTAATGGGACTTGTAAGAAAATGACTAAAACTTATTTTGGGGGATTAAAAATGAGTGCTTAAAATGCTGGAGTTGTAATTCATATCACTGATATTCCAGATTAGCAAATGAGAAATCTCAGGTCGGGCACCACCAGCTCCCAGTGAAGTGGTTTTATTCCACTCGGTCCCTGTGCTCTCCTCTTGGAGTCTATAAATAGCTGCCAACGACAACCTGCCCTCGCTCCCCCTGTTCTTCTCCTACTTGTTATTTAACAACTGCATGTTGAAGCTGACCAAGTAATCGTAGAAAAACTATCTTAGGCTCTCCATCTGGTGTGTCACTTTTGAAGGAAATTCTTAATAATGAATTAACATCTAATTCTTCAGTCTTCTGTAATGCTATTTGCATATATAGGTGCATTATTTGTTACTTAGCAGAGCTGCAAAGGATGTATATTGGCACAGTTCACAGACAGCTCTCTAAATGTGCACCGTCGCTTAAAAGTTCATCATGGTATTGCTAGGGAAAAGGCAGGGTTATTTTTGGCAGTGCCATTACTATGCTTAGAGACGCCCCCCGTGCAACTCCTCCGGTGCTATTTGTGTCCTGCAGCATCCGTGGTTACCAGCCGGCAGCGGGGCTTTCCCTGTGGACGCTGCCGAGTGAAGCAGCGGTAGAGTCCTGGCTGTTCCGAGGTGGGCTGGGGGTGTTTCACATGCCCTGTGGTCAAAAGGAGAAATGTTGCAGCTGTTTTGAACTTGCTGAATGCACCCGAGGCAGAATTTCTTACTTTTACAGCCGTGTTCATGGATCAGTCTTTAAAACCCCATGAGAACCCCCTTGTTCATCAATCTTGTGGCCAGCCAAGAGATGTCCCACCAGATTTTAAAGCCACTGCAGGATCCCTAAGGCTGTTTGTGGCTTTTTCTGGAGAAACCCCTGTCTGGAGCACTGTAGGCTCACCGTAAGGCTGTGTGGCACGATCTACCTCAGGGTGTTTAATATTTCCTATTCCTAACGTAGCCCTGCAGAGCCTCCATGGCATGCTGTCTGCATGTCGACACGTGGGGACGTGGGTCTGACACTTCCTCACTGGTGTAGTGCGTGGTATATCTGTAAAAGCAATGAATAACTGCTACAGAAAGCATACGGTTCCTATATCACCTCCCATTTCAAAGGCGATTTTACCTCCTGCTGTCTGACTCTCAAGGAATTGTATGCAATTTGCTGGAGTCCTCAACAAACTCAATACTCATGAGGTGACTCACTCAAACGAGGAAGAGAACAGACTACTGTGAGCTTGGATGTTGGTCACGATCAATCCAAAATTTAATACAATCCCAAAGATATTTCTGAAACTTGCAAGAAAAGTGAATAACCTGGTAAAAATCACACCCGTCTTCTGCATGTTTGAGAGATAGAAGCAGGTTAAATTTTATTTGAAGATCTCCCATTTTCCTTCCTATATTACGGCAACTTCGGTTCCTTCAGAAAAGAGCCATGTCCAACCCGAACCTTTGCTTTCCAGTGAGTGAATTTATTTTGCTCTTTTCTTCCTCCTGAATTTGCTTGTTCCTGCATGCCCCTGTTTGTGCACCCAGATATGTTCTTCTTTAGCCTGGTTTGCTTTGGGCAAATATTTTTGTTCACTGCATCAAGAAAGAAAGATATGGAAACTTAAATCTGATTCCTGTGCTGGAGATGCGATTGCTCTGCCTAGGCGATGTGATAAAGATTGACAGGGGCACTGACATTTTGGTTAATTTGTCTTCAGGAGCTTTGGTCATTGTGAAGACAACCTGTGCTAAATACAATTTTTGATTTTTTTTTTTTTTTTTCCCGTGTGAAGAGTTTGGGAGAGGGAAATATTGGTACAGGGAAGTTGCCGGTTGGCAGCTGACAGACCTTTCCCTTCAATGTTGACTTACTCAAACTATTGAGGAAGATGACTTATTTTTTCTCCCCCTCTTAATTTCTTTTCTTCTTCCACGCCTCCAAATATAGAGAAGATGAAATATATTTTGAGGCGAGTTGTCTCTGTGTTCATCACTTTTAGCATCTTTCTAGTCAGATGATAAGTTTCTCAATCCTTAAAAAAGAAAATTCTTGAGGGATTTTCAGAACGGTCATCTTTACCTGTTTTCGGCTACCTATAGAATCTCTGAAAGAAATGTCTTGTTGAAGAAAATACCTTCATATTTTAAACACTGTGTCTAAATTGTGCTTTATAAGATCAGATGTCAATTTTGAAAGCTTTTTGAAGTAAAGGGGCATCCAGTCTCATAGCATTTAAACCCTTAAACAACTTCAACTTTCTCTTCCTGGAAATAAAGCACAAGTGATCAAATATATTTGGAGACAGACTGCTTTACGAGACACACAGCAATCTTCCAGCTTACTTGGTAAAACTCCGCTCCTCTGAGATGGGCTTCTCTTTTTACCGGAAGATTTTCCTCAGTTCCAGAAGTCCTCTTAAGACTAACTGAATAAATTGTGTTCATCAGTAGTTTACTCCATTGTGTTCTTGACTTAAGAAATTGTAAATCTTTCCGCTGATTTATGAGAACCATGCAGAGGTCTCCGACTCTTAGAACACTTTTTACTTTGGAGCTGCCGATATTTTTATCCAATTTTGCATACATTAGCTAGCTAGTCAGACAACATAAATGTGTTTTGTTAAACATCCTTGTTTCGAGTGCTGCTTCCCATGACAACCAAGTCAGTAAGTCAGAGCAGACGACACGTTGTCACATACCATCACTCTAACAGTGCTTGGAGTATTCCCAAACCTGGGAGAGGAGGAATGCAAACTCAAACCATAATTGCAATGAGATGAGACACAAAGCGAATGTACAGTCCTTGGATAGGTGGTCTTGGACTTCAGTCAGTACAGTCAAGTACTTAAATGGAAAAAGAAAAAAAAAAAATCAGATGTGATGTTTGTGTAGTTCAGGAATGCTGAAACTCAGGGTTTCATCAATGCTTGAAAATCAAATAACAAATTATAGTGCCGTACTTCTACGTGCATGTCCCAAACAACAAGAACAGGTATATCATAAATGAGATGGAGGCATCATGACAAATTTTTGTTATTTGCATCTATTTTTACAGGACTTATACGTGGCCAAGAGAAAGTGCAGCCTAAGATATTGATTTCCTAACTTTTACAAAAGTTCTCTATTTACCTTTTTAATTTTAGTCATAACCAATATGAAATAGCATTTATTGAAGGTATTTCCCTTGAGTGAAAAATCCTAAGAATTTAATCTTAAATTTTACTTTGTGCCTCTGGGAGTGGTTGGTGAGTTGTTTTTTTTCCTCCTGGGAAGTGTTAAAAGCATTCAATTTCTAAAAATGTAATATTCTCCCCAAAATTATTTCACTTATATTTCATTATAATAGTGATCTTTTGAAATAATGAATAAATGAAGACAAAATCAAAGGTGTAATTATTAACGTTCTGGTCCATGGCAAAGCTCCCATCAGCTGGGGAGGAGCCAGATTGCCATGACTTTAGCACCATTAGCAGAGTAGTTGTATAACAAACTGAGAATATTTAGATGCCAGTTCTCTAGAAAATGATCACAAATACTGGAATATCCATTTAGTGCTAAGAGTGACTAAATCCAGTTGGAAGAGGCTGAAAGCAGCCTAAATCTGGTCTCCAGGTCAGCAGAAGCATTTGAGAGATAGACTTCTGATTTGACCCAGATGTGATTACAGCCGGAAATAACACTGATGTATGTTAGATACATTATTCTAGAGCTGTTATTTTTAACATTGTATCTTTCAAATTTCCCAAACAGCAGAAATTATGGCTCAGAGTAGAGTTTTATTAAGGGGTCTAACCATTTTTTATGCTCTAAAATCAAACTGAATCTGCCATGATTATTCATATGATATGAATCATATCCTTCATTGTGATACGATGACCTGCATCTCCAGATTTGCAGTTATTGCCGGCTCACTGCGAGGTGTTTGTAGTTTGCAGATGAAGGAATGGGTTGTAAATGAGTTGACTAACTCTTGGACGTAATTTCCTTGTCTGTACCAGATATAGATTTCATGTCTCCATCAGCCTACTTAATTTGCTGTCAGTGGTAGTTATTTCTTTATTACCTCCTTGGAGGATTTCTCCATTAATGAGCAAATTAAAACTTCTGGCTTCATATCACTTAAGAGTCTTTGACTTGCTGTATGTGAACTGCCCCTGAGCGTGTTTAGCCATGTTGTCTGCTCTGCTGGATGTGGCTTCCACTTACGTACCTGCGCTGAACAAAACCCCGTAAGCAGCATGCTTTGAGAATTTAATTTTGATCGCTATTCAAGCAGGTTAGCAAGTTCAACATCCACTTTTACACAGCAGATAGTCTATATTTTGGTGTACCTAAACAGAGATCTTGTGTTTGCTTGTCACGTATACAGTAACTGCCTCAGTAAATTGGGGAAATACCCTGAGATCTGGAGAAGAAATATGAGGAAATGCCTGCTTAGGCTGACTTGGTGAAGGCAAGGGAGGGGGAAGGCTTAGAAAAATAGGGATGAATCTACAAAGGCAAGCTGAATAGTTTCTGCTCTATATTTAATCTGCCAGTAATGTCTTCCTCCTATATATTTCCTCCCCGCTCCCACCGCCCATCCTTCTTCCTCGTGTGGTTCTTGCCATGCTTCCTGGGACTCGCCAAGTTAATCCCATCAAGTCCAACCCATGCCACCACTTCACACTGTGTTGCCTCAGCCAGCCTCACTGTGTTGTTTTATTTAGTTTGATGGCTAATGTAACCTGATTTGACTTGCTGGAGTGCAACATATGTCAACTGGAAAACAAAAAGGAAATCTATTTGTTAAGTGCAGCTAAGACAAGACTCTGTTCGCTTCTAAAACTAAAAAAAAAAAAAAAGAGTTCAGCCTATAGCAAATGTAGATGCATAAAAAGTCGTCAGGAGGCTCCCACAAAGAAAGATGTACTTTTATTTTTGGAAGTATCTCAAGTTGTGCTTAAAGATGGTAGCAAATCACTTGGGATTAGACATAATTTGTATCAGGCTTAAAATGAGCTACAGGTTTGAGCAAGCACTTCTGGGCTGCAGGCACGGAACATTCCTCTCCCGGCTCCACCGGGAACAGAAGGGGGTAGATGCTGAGCGCTCTGCAGATCTGCCCTGTGGTCAGTTGGGATATTTGCATCCTCCAGACTTTGTACATTTATTCATGTTGTGATTCTGCTTTATTAACACTTTGTCAATAACTCGTCTGGCCCTGCAAAATAAATCTTCTAAATTACTAAGCTCTGCTAAAGTGTTTTCAATTATACATTATACAAAAGCTAACAGCTCACTGTTCTGTTCCTCTGCGTGCTCACACCTAATAAATCATGGGATCTGATGTGTCCTGGTTTGGATACTCTGCTCTTTCTGAGGAGGAATGATGTAATGGGGTTACTAAAAAGGGAAATAATATAGATTTTATTTAGTCATTTTGTCACTAAAAGAGTGTAAATTTGACCAGTGTGAAAAATCCAAATGGATTTCTTGCATTACGAAAATTCCTTAACGTATTTTCTGTATTGCTGTAGCTTCCAAGTACCATCCTTTGAAAAACAGAGCTGTTACTTGTAAAGAGATTTTACCTAAATTATCTAAAAGCGTGAATATAGAAAACTGAAGGTGGCAAGGGATAATATATACTTCCCCATCCCCACCTAGCTTTGGATCAGACATCTTGTATTTTAAGAAAAGGAGGCAAAGGAGAAATGTTTCCCTAGTGGTGATATCCATAAACTCTTGACAAGTTATGCGATACTTTAACAAAATAGTGTTGTTTTAGGAAAAAAAACCACCCCATTACTAGCTCAGTGTACCATGTGTTACATGGGCACAACTCTGGCAAATTCTGTAGCCTGTAGAAAATGTCATTTGCAACTCGTCAGTATGGACTGTGATCAAATACGACATGGTGAGGAATATCTGGGTCTGCATTTATAAGAGGGATGAGCAAGTGGCACGGGTGGACGTGTTGTAGGTCTCCTGAACACCTAATGCCCAACAGATGCGACCCCCCTGTGGACCCTCAATAATTCCAAGGGCGGCTGTGTTCACTTTGCTCCTGAGATGTGCTGGCTGGTTAAGGTAGAGCAGTTGGATCCTCCTGCTTCTCCTTCCCTGTCTTCATGTCACTTCGCCCTTCAGTGCTGGCTGAACGAGCAGGGCAGTGTGTGGATTTTACCTAAAGGTAGACTATTTTGACAAGGTGGTCTGATAAAGGGACTTTATGTACGGTTAGGAGTGTTTGTGGTATTTATGGGGTATGGAAAATTGCTTTTTCCCGTCTTTTTGTAGATCCTTTCCCATGTCTTTACAGCTGCCATTTCTCTGTGTGGTTTTCTGAGAAAGTTGGGCATATGGTGGTAGCTGACCTGCAGGACAAGGGTTAACTCATTGCGCAGCCATCTTCAGCAGGCCAGGCTGGAGAAGTCAAATCCATGGACTGGTTAGAAGCGTCTGTAACAACAGCTCTTCCAGGCTTTGTAGTAAGCTCTGTAAGAAGAGCTGAAAAGCCCAGAAATGGTTGTGATTTTTCAGATCTTAACCTCCAAATGAGCAATATTACGCTGCAAATCACAAAGCGCTAGATAGAGCCAGTCCCATGACGGAAGTGTGTAGCTTGACCATAAGCACATATTCTCCTGCTGTGTAGTTTCCAGCACCTATTGGGTTTCTCCCTCCATTGAGGTAAAATGCCAGTTGAACAAACTCAGAAGTGGCAGGAGACTCACAGCAGTGAACCGTGACGTCATTATGCTTTACTCAAGGTCAGGATGGAAGGGCAGATACGTCCTTGCCTATGGCAGGCGGGTTGGAACTAGATGATCTTTAAGGTCCCTTAAACCATTCTGTGACTCAATATAGGAACTGCAAAAGAAGCAGATATATAGGTACGTATTTTTAAACAATAAAATTATAGTTTTGATGTATGGAAAATTCTGGCAATAACTTACAGCGCTACCATTACAACACCGATGTTATTGCAGTCATTAAGCCAGCTGACTGACCTGTTCGGCAACCGAGTTAAGACTAACGAGCGAAAGGCTATCTATTTACACATAATTGTACGACGATCTTTCAGTATTACTTGTCTTGGAGATTCCTAAATTAATATTGATTTTTATTACCTAGTAATGTGTTGGTTGTTTTGCTTGAATCCTTTTTATGTGGCTTCTTTTTACAGACTGTTGACACTGTCTAGGCTGGATGGATTTTTAAATGACAGACGAAGTTATAAAAGCGGGTATAAGTCTGGTGTTTGTGCTGTAGAGCACGTTGCCTGCCTCCAGGCTTGCTTGGGCTGGGTGCAGGCTCCTACAGGCGCCGGTTTTAAAGCCATCTTCTGGATGGTACAGTCAATCCTGACCCTGCTTTAGGCGACACTGGCAATTTCCCCCCTGTATATTGGCCAGTGCATAAAGTTAACGACGCTGATCCCCCACCGCTACAGGTGCTGCAGCCTCTCAGCAGGAGAGTAACGATGTTTGAAGTGTGCTGCTTTTATTTTTTTCATGACAGTAAAGTAGATTATTCTTTCCAATGCATTTTTGAATGCAAAAAAATGACATTTTTGTGAGTTGTCCTTATACAAAGAACTAATTTAATAAAGTTCTGCTTTTCAGTGAAAATTCTTTACAAATGAGATTTGTGAATCCCAGGTGTATGGGGTGTTTATCGCTTGCTCGGAAACCGAAGATTTTGAAGAATAATTGAATTTCACTCATTGTTTCCTATCTCGGAATCAAAACAAAACTGAGAAATACAGAGGTCATTTGTGGTCAGACAGGCACCCATCTCACAGCTCCATCTCTTAACTTTAAATCTAATGTATCTGGGGTTTTTTTCTGCTGTATCCTGTACACTGGAGAGAAAATAAATGGGATAGGGCAAGAAGTTTCAAAGCCATCTTCTAAGTGAACTCCTGAGCTCTTATTTTAGAAGGCTAGCAAAATAGACTAATTCTAAGCGTTGCTAATTACTTAGCAGATTTCACTGAGAAATTTTTAATTTCTCAACATTTTTGAATACAAGATTGTGTGTTTTCCACTACTCTGTTATTAGAAATACTTTTATAAGGTAGCTAGATTACATCTTGAATTACATTCTGAACTCTTCATAATTTAGTTTTCATATCTTGCAGATGAAATTTGAATTAACTTAAGTGATGAACAAGCATAATTTCTGCCATGTAAGGATAATTTCAAGGTGGGCAAAAAGAGGAAAAAACCTAAGCCCATCAAATAAGTTGTTCATTGCAAATTACTCATTCAGATTTAATGGAAAATGATTTTTTTTAATACAGTAAGTAGAAAGTATATTAATCTAGTTTTTAAAACTGTCTGTCTTATGGAAATTAATACAGAAATATGTTCTCAATGGAAACTTGTTATGTTTCAAGAATACTATATTAAGAGAGTAATGAATACGTTATGAAAATTTAATTGCATATTTTAAAGTAATTATCCAACTAATCACAAAATTCCTGCTGCAAATAGTAATTAGGAAAATATTTAGGTTTATCTAAGCATAGAAATTGTAAAATGACAGGAAAGGTCAGAATCCATTGTAATAAAGAATAATTGACCGGCAGTTGACCCTTAGTATTCTATAAATCACTTTTAAGAACTCTTATTTTTAAAGATAGCTCATGGAAGCTGGACAATACCTTTTACTTGTGTTTTAATGTAGCCTGTGAGCTAAGCTTCAGAGGCGAGAAAGGGGTGAACTGGCACTTCACTTGAGGAAAATGTCAGAGAAGTACCTTGACAGCAGCCCGCCCAACAGGAGTACATCTTGCCCTATTTAGATTTTAAGATTGTGTTTTCATGTTCAATTACCTTCTGTAAGATGGAGATAATTTTAAGCTGCTGATTGCGTTGAAGGGCCTGGCACAGAGTTAATATTCTGCTGGCACCGAACCAGCGCTCACGTGGAGCTTTCAATCCACAGATGCTCCAAAACCTTCCACGAAACTGCATTTGAATGTGGGGAAATTACGTACGATTTTCTGCCCTAATAGTTCGATTCCCTGTTGGTGGGTGCTGTGGTGGGCCGGTAAATAACCTTTAATTTTGGCTTAAATACCTGGGTTTTTTTAACAGATTCTGTATGAGTCTGTTACTGTATTTCACTTACTTGTGTAGGTTTATATACGTGTCTTTCCTAAATAGTTCTCTGCTTGTGGATGGCATCTTTGGACAGTTAAAAGAAAAAGCAAAAGCAGGCAAGAGCTCTGAAATGTAATGGAGGCACCACAACGCTCACCCTCTCTCCCTCCCTCCGGGCGGTGGGAGTGGAAAGGAGGTGTTTTACTCATGGGGGTTTCGGGGCAATTTGGAGCAGCTCACCTTTGGTGGCTTGGCGGGTCCCGGGGCAGGGAGGGATGGGATGAGCGGTGCTCGGTCCTGCGCTGCACCAGGAATTAATGAAGCCCTTTGAAGTTGGAGATACGCAGGCATTTGTCGTAAATCTGCAAAACGTAGATGTTTGCACCAGTATTGCCTTCTCCGCAGTGCTGGAGCTGCTGGTTCGGAAGGAGACATGAGCGTAGCTCCGCAGGGACGACTTCTGCCCTGGGAAGCTTTCAATATTGACTTTCGGTTTTTTTTTTTTTTGTTGGGGGGGACGACAAACTTTGGCTACATCTCCATGACTGGGTCGATCAGTAGATTAAATTCAGGGGCGCGTACGTACACTGTGTGCAGAATAGGGCTTTTCTGCAGACTGCACAGTTTGGCCTCAGAACCGAGATCTGTGGGTAGCTCAAAGCTGCCTGAAGGACCAAGAATTGGTTGGGATCATACGCACTTGGAGATTATCTGTATGCTTTAATATGGTCCAAATTAACCTATTTTTTTTCACCCTTCTGGAGTGAAGCTGCTAATTTAATTTCCTCTTAAAGAAGTCTAGCTGGTGTTCACCAAAACTGCTTTGTGAATTGCATTAATACCTGGTAATTAGGATTGATTAGAGAATTTGTTTCTAATCCATGCTGCCTCTCCAATCAAAATACTGATGCATCTTCAGCCTCTGCAGCTGACGCTGAGATGCTGCTGTCGAAAGACAACACAAAATACTGTAACAGTTGTTCGTAATAAGTTGGGATTTCCTATGGACAAATTAAACCCCTAGTTTTTGATATGACACCTCATGATATTTAAAAGATTTAAGGGAGGAATTGCACGGGCACGGTTATATGAATAGTGGTATTTAAAGGCATTTTTCCACACGTAGTTGACGCAGCGATGCCAGTTCACACCCTGCATTGGCTTTTGTGGATCTGCCCCTCCACGGGCAGGTGAAGAATTCCCGCGGTCTCTTCTCAAGTGGGATTTTCAGGCACGGGTAAATACAGGCTCGTAAGCAAGATCATATGGGGGAACCTAGTCATCCGCTGGTGCTCTGCCAGTGTGTTGCTACCCCAGGTGGAGGCTCTTTCCTTATCATTCTTTCTCCTCGTGACCTGTGAGAGTCTCCTGGAGACGCGTGGGCTCTGCCGCCCTTCGTGTGCAGGGTGAGGTTTGGTGGTGTGATGGCTACAGGGGCCCGGGCACAGCGACTCGCGCCGTCATTGTCCCTAGCGTGGTTATTGTATGCAACATCCCAGCCCGTGCTCTCCTTAAAGTCCTCATATCTGCATATCTTGATGAGAGCGATCACTTAAAACCTTTTCTCCCTTAGGGACCGCTAATGTAACGACTGATGCTCTCAATCCTAGGACTGATTTGAGCCTATTGACATCGGGCCGTGCTAAGCGCCGGGATTAAATACTGTTGTAGGACTGAGTTTGCCCATGTAGCATCACTTCGTGTTTCTCTTCTAATTTTAGTCTGGATTTAGACATGTATCTGCCTAAACTAAATTATTCAGCATTGCATCTCATGAATCTCAGCAGTGCGCACAGCTGGGCATGCGCAGTGCTCTCATCTGAGAAATGCCTCGGCATTGTGTAGTAGGCAATTTAGGGAGAAGATCCTTTGATCGGATATCTTCATCGCTGAGAAGAGAGAGGAGAGCAAATGCAGAGTAATTTTCTTTTTTCTAAAAATTGGGTATCTTTCAAGATAAATTTAAATAATTAATGGAAATTTACTGCGGATTTCTAATTAAAACTAATTAGAAGCACTGTGATTTATCACATGTGATTTACATCTGAACAGTTTCAGATTCTTTAAAAGACACTTTTATACACATATTTTTGGCCTGTAATTAATGTAGACTTTAAAAATATTCACTTTAGCTTTCTCTGGGTAAAGGTTAAAAAAAAAAAAAAAAAATAAAAATTGGTAGTATCTTTTCTCCACACTGATTTAGGGCTCTAGTTAAAAAAAAAAAAAAAAGTATTCAACTTGGTGAAAAGTTAGTGGCTTTAAAGCTGTTCAGGTGAATCTCTGGGATACTTCTGTAGTCCTCAAAGTATCTATTTTTACATTCAACTCTTGTGACAGTATTTTGTTAAAAACAAGTTGAGCTACTAAACTTCTTAAAGGGAGCTAATTTGCTGAGCAGTACATCTTGACACGTTTTTAATAGTAAAAACAACACTTCAGGTTGGTTTCTTTGCGTATTTTTGTCCTATTTCAAATATGATTTTGGGTGCTGGGTTGTCACTTCAGTGACCAAGTCATTTTCTGCATCTCTCGGAGTGTGTAATTCCGGCGTCACGGCTGCGCTTGCGGGGGACGAAGACGCACAAGTGGCTGCTCTGTGTGGCGGCAGCGTGGCTGTACGACGGCGCTGCCACCCCCTCCTGTCCCCCCTCCCTGCTCAAAGCTCTGCAGGTAGAGGAGGACGAGGAGGTGCCGTGGTTTCGGTGGGATGGAGTTGACTTTCTTGCTTAGTGGCTGGTGTGGTGCTGTGTTTTGGGTGTGGGATGGGAATGGTGTCAATCACGCACTGATGGTTTGGGATGTTGCTGAGCGCTCGGGGCCTTTTCTGCTGCTCGCGCCGTCCCACCAGCGAGCGGTTGGGAATGCTCAAGGAGCTGGGAGGAGACACAGCCGGGAGAGCTGATCCCGACTGACCAAAGGGACATTCCATGCCATGGGACGTCGCGCTCAGGATATAAAGCCGGGGGAAGAAGGAAGGGGGAGTCACTTGTAGTTGCGGCATTTGTCTTCCCGCATTACGCGTGATGGAGCCCTGCTTTCCTGGGGAAGGCGGAACACCTGCCTGCCCACGGGAAGCAGGGAATGAATTCCTTGCTTTGCTTTGCTTGTGGGCACAGGTTTTGCTTTACTTATTAAACTGCCTTTATCTCAACCCAAGAGTTTTCTCACTTTTACTCTTCTGATTCTCTCCCCCATCCCACTGAGGGGGAGAGCTGGGGGAGCGGCTGCGTGGTCCTGTCTGCAGCTGGGGTTAAACCACGACAGAGGACCATGGCAGGGTGGTGTGGGCTCTCCAGAGACAACGGCTGGTGCCATGAACCGGACCCTCCCCAGATCGGTGCTGCTGAGGAGCGTTGTACACAGCCCCCAGGGCTGGTCGCCTTGGGCTGGCACTTCTGGCACATGCTCCGTATCCGCAGGGTGTTCCTGCTGGAGAACATCCAGCCACAGAGTCTCACCAAGGCACGGATGGTCCCTTCTGCTGCGACCTTCCCCAGCCCAGGCGCCAACCTGCAACTCGTTTGGAACAAGAACAGCGAAGAACAGGATAGAAATGAAAAAATGTATTTACTCTGCCTCAAAGAACAGCGCAGACGCAGTTAGGTGAAACTACACCCCCTGCTGAGCTTTGCTCCTGCTGTGACCCACTTAGATCCTGCTTTCCCAAACTTTTCCCTGCAGTTTTCGGGGGGGAAACGGTATCGATCCTTTTCTCCCCGCGGTAGGGTGCAGCATGGCTGGCCACGCTGATGTAGTGGTGGTGGCTCAGTTGGGATTTAATGGAGTTTCAGGGGCCATGGGAGATGGGAAGTGCTGTCTGCATGAGGTCTGAAACTTTGCGAAATAGCCTTTAATTCTTCAGCACAAAGCGTGGGTGTGAGCACACCGCTTTTCTTCTCTAATATAACTGCACTGTTAGCAGAGATTAGATGATTTTCTCTTAAAAGATACAGCTTGTTTTCTCTATTCCTGGAACTTAATATTTGTTGATATTTTCTCTGTAAACATTTCATAAGCATTATGAATCTCCCCAAGTAATTTCTTTAAAATTGTACATATTTTCAATAACTATTTTCAAATTTGCTACCAACATAGTATTCCTCCATCCAGTCTTCTAAAAGTACTACAGAAATGATCATGAACGACCATAAAAAGAAGAGTAAAGGTTTATTCTCTATAGGCACTTTGTCTAGGAAATCTAAGTCTTGTGCTTTCTATTGAGCAAAATAATCACGTAGCTGTTCAGTTAAAACACAGTTTAATGGCTTTTTTTTCCTTCAATGAAGGTATGTGGCTATTACATCCGTTAAATTGCGCTCAATAAATGTGTGTTTCTTCATAGTGCGCATGACCCTGATTTAAATAAGTATTTAAACACATGTAAGTTACTAAACAACCTTAGTGCTATAGTGAGATATTGCAGAAATGAGCTTTTGGCCGTGTGCTCTGACGGCTCAGGGGGAGGGCAGCTGCCTGATCGCTGCGTACAAAGGAAGAGGCAGCGGTGTGCAGTGGTGTCCCCGCAGGTGGAGGTGTCCCCTGTGGAGGGGTGGCCCTGTGTCCCCTCAGAGCAGGGGCTGACATCAGGCACGGGTGAGGGCGGCCAAGCTGCTGGAGCACGGAGCGGGCAATTAACTCCCGGGGCGCTAATATCTGCTGACGAACTACTCCAAGGCACCAGTCAATGCCTGTGCTTTTGGAGAAGACTCTTGGTTTTGGTGTTGCTGTTTTCATTGCTTAATACTTTCTAGGAGTCTAATAGTGGCTTAAATTCTTAAGTTTGCTTAACTTCTGCTAAGCTCTGATAAACCCATTTAATGCATGTTTTTATAGCTTAGGCTTCTTGGTAGCACAGGATGAGCTCCAGTAAATTAGTTGGGTCTTTTTTTTTTTTTTTGTGCTTATAAAAATAATGCTCGTTCAGTCAAAAAGGGAGAATCATGGTGGATGGGATTTACACCTCAAATGAAAAAGCAAGTGATGAATATTGCTCCTCAACCTGGCTGAGCAGGGAGAGGTGATCCCGGGGCCACCAAGGTCTGTAGGCAAACCTTCCTGGTCATGGGCTCCAGCTGGCTCGAGGACGGCCTTCAGGAGAAAACTTATACAGCAGTGCTGCTTCTTGTTACTTTAATTGGAGAATATTTTATCTGCAGGAGCCTAATGATTGCAAATGAAGCTGCTTGCAAGACTTTCCTAGGATATTTTGCATACGCAGACACACTTTATACTTGCCATTTTTTCTAATTTTGCATATTCTAACTATTAAAATACACTATTAATATCTGATGTGACAGATGAATTTCATCACTTGCAAATGTTGGTTTCATTCTTTTGCTTGTTTCTTTTTTTTTTCCTCAATGTTTTTTTAATTCCCAGAGGTTAAGAAAACCAAACATAGAAGAGCTTCGAAATAGAAGCTCCAAATGTACAGCTTGGGATGACAGGCCTGAATTTTGCCACGGTTCTGCCATTGTAATTCTGAGGGGCTGGGTGATTTATTCTTTTTTTTTTTTCAAAAAATGATAATAATCAGTTGTTTAGGTATCCACATTTTCTTTCGCTTCAACAAGCAGTCACAAGTGCAAAAAGAAAGGCTTGCATTTAGAAGCTAATTTTTAAATTCATTTCATCAAAAAAATTGTTGTTCTGTTCTTGGTTTGGCTTTTTATGAGTTTATTTAGAACTATTGTAAAACCGAAAGGAGAGGAAGTTCCCAGGAAATCAGTGTTATTGTACAGGTTCAGGCTGAACGTTCCGCTTGTCCCAAATTGGTACTTTCAGTTACTTTTTAAAGACAATGGTGTTTTCAAAAGCTTTTGAAAGATGAGTTGAGGTTACTGCTGTGTTTGGGGGTTTTTTGTACCTACCCTGTGTTCGTGTTGATTACACTGCTTTGGGGAAGAACCTGAGGCAGAATCGTGAGAAATATCAAGCTGGTGTTGAGTAAAGAGACCTCGCCTCTCGCAGGGGGGTGGGGGTACAGGAATACAACCTGCTCTCAAAGTGGCTAAAGGGAGGAAAATGGAGCCACGTTACCCTTTTTCATTGCTGTCCCTGTATAGTAGAAGATACCTACCCACTCTTCTCCTTTCTCACAGTGTAGAGTATAAAATGCACTTATGTAAAATGTGGGATGAGCTGTACGTGATGCAGGAGCTTAAGATTCCTTGGACAAAAGTAGAATTTCATCAACTTGCATTTTCCTCAACTTAAGACTGATGCCAATGAACAGCAATAATCCGGTTTCATTGCTAGCAATAGAACAATGAGATTGTTCTATTAAGACTATTCAAGCGTAATAACTCCAGCTAATAAATTAGGAAGTGAAAAATAGAAGACTCTCACATAGCATGTCTAATGGAACAAATGCCAGTGATACCATGAGTTTCTTCCAGTCTGTGAGCTGGGTTTTTCCAGGATAAACTTAGTTATACTGTTGAACAGTGGAGATAAAAGTTAAAAAGACTAGCTTCAGAACACCATCGTGTAATTTTATTAAGAACAGATGGGTGGAAAACTCCCTTGAGCGCTATATTAGCTGCCTGCCATTCATGGGATGGCAGCCGACAACGTACTTGATGGACCTCTGTGTCCATCTGTTAGTCAGTCGATCTATCCAATATTCCCTGGCTAAGGAAACACTTCAAACAGCATAGTTAAATGCCAGAGATGTTCTGCAGTATTTATAGATCTTGCTAGTTCACACTTGAGAACACTTTCTGTGATTCATCAAGTGTTATCTTGATTTGTATCATTTATTAGGAGTATATATAATGGCTGACTTAAGGTCTGTTCGGTAGCTGTACCGTTTCATATTCGGTGTTCTGATAAGACAATCTGAAATAACACAGACTGTGATTTATTTCCTTAGTGACTGATTATCATATACTAATTCATGTACTTCTTAAAGTATAGATTTTGCGTCAGGAGGCTACAGAGTTTTAGGAGGAAATAATCTTGGTATCTTCAGAAAAGGGAAAGGGCAGGGGAAGTTCCAGCAGTTACCTTTCCTCTCCCACAGTTTGTATTGGCGTCGGGTGACTAGGGATGCTGCATGCTCTGTGGAAAAGCTATTAATATGGCTCTCAAATAAAACAGCCGTCTCTAAAGAGAGAACGCTTAATGGATTTTGGGGGTTTGATCTTTATTTTTTCCTTATTTCCTGTTACCTTATCTATACTTGATTGGGGAAAAGCGCCTTGAAAAAATAGATCTTCATAACTTAGATTGGATGGCTCATCCTCTAGCAAAGAATGTACTCTGCAGCTCCCCTGTGTATTAAACAAATAAATATAAGAGGTTTAACGCCAGCTTGTGTGGTTACCAAGAAGTTAAAGCATTACTTAAAGCAGTAAAAAGGATGTGAAGATTTAGTGCTGCTGTGCAGTGCACTAAATAACGCCAAATTAACTCATAAAACATGTCAAGACTTGGTGCTTCAGCCACTCCGTCTGCGTCGAGCTGCCCCTGCGAGCGGGCTGCCCGCTGTGCTGCCCACGCGGCTTCGCAGGCACCTTCCGAGAAAATCCTCAGTGGTGCAACGTGCATGTGAAGACTCAGCTAAGCCAGAGATGGACTAACTTGAATGCACACATTTCATTTTTCTGATGACCATTCTATAAATGCAAGTGTCCGTTCTCCACGAGAAAGGTTCTAAAATCAGGACTGGGGGAAGGAAAGAGCAGAAAACTACCTGGTTGCCAGTGTCCGCTTGAGATTTGCTATACAAACCTAAATTATCAAGAGGTTGCTAATCAGCAAAGTGATGTTTACTTTGGCTACTCCTAAGAACACTCTTTAAGGCATTTGGCATCGTGCTACATTTTCACTGTAGCATGAGTTTTTTTAAAATGTTTTTGGAATTTGGACATCATAGCAAACTGACCGCTCTTTCCCTCTCCTCCCTGACCTCGCAATGCCTGACGGCTGTAGCAATCACAGCAAACATTTTATTCCAAAATTTATGCAGGTATTTTTCACAGTATTTTTTAGCTGCTCTTGGTGGGCGAATAGGAGAAGAGATGCTGTATTTTTCTCTTACTCTTCTCTTACTACCTGCAATGATCCACCTCCTCTTCCTCCATTGCTCTCCTGCCTTCACATGTGCTGCTTGTTCTTTGTTGTGCTGTGGCTTCCGACTCCTGGTTCACAAGGCTCTGCTGCATGGGTTCCTCCTGTCCCTTGTCTCCAGAATTCTCTTTCCTTCCTCCTAGGACATGGACTAGAATATTTTCTTAGTCTTGCATCTGAGAAAAGCTTTTCCTTCTGTTTTACTGAGTAGCTTTATTGATCCCTAGAAGTGTCTGTGCAGGCTCCTCTGCTTTTCCTGCTGTGCCTACAAGCTTCTTGACTTGTCTTTGGTGATGAAAAGTTCGAAGAATGGCTCATATATTGGAAATGCCCACGTTAGATGACAGCCTGGCTTCTGCAAGCCAACGGAAAGTACTCAACATTCACGTTTCACAGCTATTTATGAAAATCTATTCTAGGTGGGGGGGAAAAAAGTGTTTGGATCATTTGGATGTGATTTCAAAATTGTAGGTACCATGTACTCAAACTTGATATCCATTTGAATGTACCATCCAAACAGCATGGTCTGCTCTGCAGAATAAAATGGTGGTGAAGGGTGTTTGTGCTTCGGATAAGAGAAGCTGATTCATCAGGGTCAAAAGTGTATCAATTACATAGCTAACTGGAAGTTATTTTGTTCGATAAACCATGACCTCTTGTATGAACTCATTGTCTTGTGTATAAATATAAACCCTCTGCTGTTGTCCAATAATCCTAAATTACTATTTGTGATGATAAATTTTATTAAGGGCCCAAGGAAAACTTCAGAGAAGCTTTGATTTCCTGGCTTTCAAAGTGTTGAGCATATTTGTAGTTGAGTAGAGAAGCTGTCAAATATCTTTCACTGTTGAATTTTAAGATGGTTTCTTTCTCATTACAGTGTAGAGGAGATGGTCTGGATGACCTTTTGGTCGACTTTTCCGCTCCCATATGGGAGCAGTAGGCAAATTTGTCCCAGGAGATCACAACTCTTAAAGTCTTAGAGTGGGGTAGTCAAGCTTTCATAGGAGTCTCGCGTTTGCTCAAGGCTTCGTGGCTTCCTTAAAATTCTGCAGCATCACTGTGTTTCTCTGTGGGGTGTCAGATCTTATTAATGTTGTATCTCAGTATCTTATTAAGAAAGTCCTCCTTTTCCAGCTGGGAAAACTGAAGGGTGGAATATAAAGGGCAGACAAGAAAAGGATTTTTGGTGGCATTTATGCATCTGTGCCCAAAGTTGTGATTATGAAAACCCCACTCAGCTGCTGCCTGAATTCTTGAAGTAGCTTCTCTTTCAACCTCGGAGGTCCTTGACTGACCCAAGCTCTGTCTCTGTGCCCTCAGGAAGGCACTGGGCAGTCTGATCTGGACAGTAGGACCTGGGCAGTGCGGCAGAGACATCCCAGGGCTTGGTGAAGGCTGGGCTTTAGGCACACAGCAGTGGGGACCCCCCCTTCTCCTAAGCCAGCGCAGTCAGCTGTCACGCAGGTCTGAGTGTGATGCTGGTGGACAAGTCATTCCTTTTGCCTGTGTTGCCCACCTCCCCGGAGAGGGCCAGTCTCGGAGGCTTGCAGGGTCTCTAGTGCCGTATGGAAACACAGGGCATGGTGTTCCTGAAACCCTGCTCATTGCATGAGTGTCTTGCTGTCCAGTGCAAGTCTCGCTCCTGTTTTGGGTATCTGAAGACTAAGCCCATGCAGGAAGTCTCTTGTCCCTGCTTGTGTCTGGGCGATTTTTGTGCCCCGCCTTGTTTCAAGAAAAATGGGGTTCCATAGAGAGGAAGGACACTGCATTCATGCAGGGTAACAATACAGTGTGCAACACCAGTAATAATGTCAACTAATGTATTATTTCTTAATCAAAGCAGCAAAGAAAATAGGATTGTCAGGGTCCCTTAAAGATTATCTAGTTTATTTAACCTCATATTTTATGAACTTCTGGTAGATCCCAGACATTAAGGTCTTGAAAAAGATGAGGAAAAGACCTGCATATGGATTGGGTAATTCTGTATGTCAGCCTTGGGGGAGCTGCAAGTAGAAGATGGCACCAGGCAGTTACTGCAGCCTAATTAAAGCGTTTAGCTGTAGCAGCAAAAGCACAGTTAGGTATGTAATATCTTCTTTCCCAGATGTACTTCACTATGCCCACTCTCTCATTATGATCTGCGGATTTTCTTTTTCTCCAAAAAAAAAAAAAAGATGGCTTGTCACTTTGTTAGAAGCTTGTTCTCATTACACTAAAACTGCTCCTAACTGGTTCTGCTTCTTCAACCAACTGATAAACCAACCAAAAAAACCCTCCAGTGATGGGCAGTAACCCTTGCTCCACCGCCTGACTGTCCTTACAGTTGGGGTACTTGGCACAGTGCGTGGTCTGGTTTTCGTTCTTTCCTCTGTGGACATGGAGAGCTGTTTACTCCCTTTGTTGTATTTTTTGGCAGCCTTTTGCTACACACCATCTGTTGATGCTCTTCCGTCAACTACAAAAAGAGATGCCTGGGCGGAGAACCAGGGGAGGCTGGAGGAAGAGCATTTCCTTCCTCGCAGATAGGCTGCCCACGGCGGGGGGATACAAACCACAACAAGGGGGCGTCAGGCATGTTCTGACCATGTTGTCAATGACGGTCACGGAGTTTTAAATTAGAAGAAGTTTGCACTTCTAATTTATGAAGTTGTAGATTTGGCCTCTGGGTGGGGATTTTAGAGTTTGACCTTCTACCGGTATCATGGGATTTTTTGTGATGGTACCAGGTGCATAAAACTTCAGCTATCGGCGCCACCTGCAAGTTAGATGATTGCACATAAGTTTCAAAATACTGAAAAGGAATAAATGGCAGGCTTAGTATTGCCTCTGGAGCAGCTGAGAAGTATGAATCCGGTTTTTATCATAGAATGAAAACTTGGTGAAATTGCCGAAAAGGGGTAAGGATGATTTATCTAGTGAAACTTTATTCTCTATCAATTAAACTAATGCCTAAGCCTTTGAAATAGATGTCTCAACCCTTTTGCATACCTTTGTTCTTATACTCACACAACTTTTATATTATTTTAATCATATGACAGATGAACACGTCATTTGGAAATCTCTTGAATTTAAATTATTATAGGCAGCACACAGATAAATTGAAAATAAAAAAAAAAATTCTTAGGCTGTTACCTCTACTATTTATATCCATTTGTACTTTTGGATACCAGCTTGATGTTTCCTCAATAGCTCAATTCTGAGACTTCTTCCATATTTTAATGAGTTCAATGCATTTGCTGTGCCATATTCTATTAAGACATTCCTTAGTCAAATTAACTTTTTGTTTTACGATCTAAACCTCTGGTTTATTATTCAGGTAGAGGAATGTACTCATTTAAAATCAGGCTGTAACTTCCATCAC
This sequence comes from Chionis minor, assembly GCA_013398295.1. Classification (NCBI taxonomy): domain Eukaryota; kingdom Metazoa; phylum Chordata; class Aves; order Charadriiformes; family Chionidae; genus Chionis; species Chionis minor. The sequence goes on along the minus strand of VZSF01009834.1, from coordinate 118,724 downwards.
TTCAGAGTTTTGTGAAAGCCTTCGTATGTCACGCACAAGTGATCTACTGAAGGCTTGGATTTCACTTGTTCACATACATATTCTTAAACAAAGCAGAGTGAGAGTTAGTGCGTTTTAGTAAATCAGAAAAAAAATCCAAGAAACCCACAGCAGGCTCGGGCACTTGAAGACTTGCTTCTCCATCCAGCTGCATCGACTGGTCTAACACAACACACTGCCTCTTCCTGCAAACTTCCCCTCGCTGTATCTTTGACTGCTGCAGCTACCAAAGTGCGAATACTCCATACATCTTTGTATTCTTCTGCAGTATTAAGTTACTAATAAGGTCATAAAGAAGCTAATGTTGTTATGAAATTATATTTTTTTCCCCTTTACAAATGTACTCTTGCTTTCCCTTTACTTCCAAAGGAGATGTTGTATCAAATTATGGGATCAGCATATGCAATCCGATGGCTGAGTCATCAGTGGAAAGAACACGGAGAGAAGAATTGTAGTTTTCCATTACTTGCAGAAGATAAAATACGTTTGTTTTTCCTCCATGCTACATAGGCATAATTGCTCAATTCCTCTTATACTTGGCATTTTGAATTAGCAGCTTTAGTGGCTATTCTCTCCTGAGTCTTCTGAGGCAAGGTGGGCCACCAAGCTGCCAGTTGGATTTTTAGATGATGATAGCTATGGGTGTTTAAACTCCCTTCCTACCTGTGTTTTTAGTTCCTGAAGAGCATCCTAATTTTACATGACAGCAGCCCGTTCCAGCAGTGCAGGTGCCAGCTCACCCATGGCTGGTCCAGCGTCACTGCCTGGCCCTCACGTGCTTGCTCACGTACTGTGTTTTTTAAAAGGTAGATGGGAATATAGCTCTTCCCAGTTGGCTTCCTGATCAGTTTATGCGTAGTGTAGATTTCATTCTGAAGTTTAAAAGTATTGTATTTGGTTATAAGTTAGTTTACTTTGAAAAGCACCTGGAGATAGTCTTTAGTATAGTACACAAGAGGTGGAATCAGTCAAGTGTGATGGAAAAATTGTGCAGAAGTTGATGAAGATCGAGTGTCACACGACTTTGTACAGATTCTTTGAAAAGATGACCAGAACTGATACAGAAAACTTTTGCTGGTTTGGATAGTTATTGAAAAATTAGTCCCTACATTTAAGGAAAATCAAGATTTGAAACTAAATGGACCAAAATGCCTTAGTTACTTACAAATATTTTGCTGTTTAGATTTATTCCCTACTTGCTTCTATACAGAATGTCATAACAGGGCAACCGGCTGTACTAGAAAATGAATAATAAAAAAAAATCAACCCAGTTTGCTTGTAAAATTATGACAACATGCATTGACTGGGCAGCAAAAAACAAATCATACCCCCCCCTCCCCTTGCATGACCAGAAGGATTAATTGAAATACCCTGCAGATTTGGAGCCTGCCCTGCAGTTGGTTAGCTTATTGAACAAATTGCAAATTCATTCAATTTTTGGTAATTAGCTGAGGTAAGGAAGGAGGGACTATGAATTGACAGCTAGTGTAGCACAAAGTTATCATCCCAGTATAGAGCTGGCTGATGGCTCTTTCCCAGTGCACGGCCCCCAGCTTCCTCCGCGTCGGGGCACGGACACGGATACAGAGGTGAGGTGGAAGAGGGCGTTGCTGCTCAGAAGTGGTGTCTAGTGGTTTCACCCAGTCCCTTAGGCAATTATATATTAAACATTAATGTACTTCTAGCTTCAATCAGTTCAGTTCCCCTGGTTTGAAAGTGAATGGAAGGAAGGATAAATTATTTGAGAACTGAAGGCATTTATCTATGACATTTAATTAGTGTAAAGGGACTTCTCCTGATCCCTGAAATTCCCAGTGCAGCATAAACGTATCTAACGCTCATCAATAAGGCCATCCAGCAGCTCATATACTCTTTTCTATTACCAGAAGTTTATCCTCCGATCTACCGAATGCCATTCACAAATTCATTTTAAAGGTATGTTGTTTGGAGAGGATATTATATAGCATAATTCCTAGCTCAAAATCACGCTGTGATAACAGCGCTCTATCTGACAGACCAAGCTTTCCATCACACTTTATCACCTTTACGGGTGTCGGTAAACGAACAGGTTTTTCTTGGAAACAATATAGATAAGCAAAGGGGGCTGAGAGGGTGTGAAGTGTAATTTAGAGAGGTAAGCAGCCTGGTAGAAGTTTTCATTTTCAGTGTCCCTTGTAAGAAAAAGCACATTAAAAAAACTTTTACATATAAAGTGACTGAATAATTCAATAGGATGATTCTCTGTCCCTTATTTGCTCCAAAGTAAAAATAAAGGAATTAATGCTTTGTCAGTCAGTCACGCAGGACCTGACATCAAAGAGCTGCTGCAATAGTTGGGGTAAGCAAAAGCTCCCTTCGCTTTCCATTAAGGAGAAGGGGATGCCTGCTCGTCTGCTCTGAAGTGTGGGTCTCAAGGGAAAAGCAAAGAAGGGTTTTTATGTAGCTGGATTGCCCCTTCTAATCACCTGGGCTGTCCTTGCCCGTCACTAACCTGGACTGACCCTCCTACTTGCAGCTGCTGAATTGGGAAAGTGACTATTTTTTGCTTTCTGTTCTCTCTGTGCCTACAGGAGTTGTTTGTAGGGGCGGAACTTTGCAAAGAGAACAAGGAAATACATTCTCCATTATTTTTGTTTTGTTAGCAAAGCAACTTTGAACCAAATTAAATCTTTTATTTAGGCATGAAATAGTTTCTCTGACTTTTTTTTTTTTTTAAATCTTGAATTAGAGTTCGAAATAATTTAGAACAACAAAAAAAGTTTTAGTTTAAATGACTGAAATAATGATTTGGCTGCTCCAAAATTGTCCAGGATCCCTCCCCCGTGACACCTTCAGTGGAAAAACAATGCAATATATTTGACAAACATGATGCTTCTAAAAGTCAGTATTTATCAGGTCCTTCTGAGAAAAAGGTGGGGATGGAGCCCTGGGAAAATGGTTCAGACAGAAAATGCCTAGTATTTCTCATCCTTAAATTCAGTTTCCAACAAGATTGTATGTTCAACATCAATATTCAATCTATATCAATTGTATATAAACAATATAAAAATAGAGGGAGGTGTTCTTGCCCATGGTAGGGGGTTGGAACTTAGGTGATCTTTCAGGTTCCTTCCAACCTAAACCGTTCTGTCATAAACTGGCTCGGAAAAGACACGTAGATCTTACTTGTGTATTTTCATTCCATTTAAACTAGGAATGTAGATAAACCCGGTTTAAAAAAGATTAAGAATATCAAGCTAAACCACAAATGTTTGCTTAAAACTTCTCTTCTTGCAGTGATAATATTAAATAATCTGTGGATGTAACTGAAGTATGTACCTTGCTCAGCTGCTCACCAGAGTACAGGATTCAAGCTGATACCTTACTCCTCCACATAAACAACTGGTTTCCTTGGTCCTCCCACTTTTTTTTTTTTTCTTGACTCTTTCATGATCTCCTCCTCCCCTCATTGCACTTGTATTTCACGAATTGCATATCGCTAACAACATGAGAGCATTCCTGAGGAGTCAAAGAGAATTTCGGAGATGCTGCAGGTACAGGCGGAACTGCAGTTCCGTGCGCGGCAGGACCCTTTCCTCCCAGCCTCTCCGCTCCTTGGCCAGCCAATGCCTCCAGTGGTGGCATCTCCTCATCCCTCCGCCCTCTCTCTTGCTTCATCGCTGGAGCATCTGGGGGTGTGCTAGGTCTAGGGCTGGTCTATCTTACCCGGCCTTCATCTCTGGTCTCAGGAGCCTTCACCTGCCTCGCACTCAGCCTTACGCTGCTGTTGATGGGGTGGTTTCTGGTTGTTAATGCATTATTTGCGTTGGTAGATTGAATCCTGTGTTTTCTCCGTAAATTTCATTTTTCATAACATGTGCGTTTCAGGTAAGCTGAAGCTGTGTCCTGTGGTTCTGCTTGAGACCTCTGGCAGTTCCCCGTTGTGTGGGTGGTTGTTTTTACTAATTTAGTTCTTTGGATGTTTTCAATTCGGTCTGATTACTAGGAACTAGTAATGTTTTCAAGATATGAGTTTCTGAAATCACGTTTTTCATGGAGAATGTTAAATGTCTCGATGAATTCAGTGTGCTTCCTGTATTTCGCACAGCACAAGGAGGGACAGCTGGTCATGTTTTCTTTCTGTTGAATAGTTCAGGAGGTGACACTGCTCGGGCGCTCGCAAGCAGGCTGCTGCCTCACCTGGGACGTAGCAGGGACTGCCAATGTGGTTTCTCCCCTTCTGTGGAAAAAAATGGTGCCTCCAAAACGTTGCGTGTGGTTTGGGCAAGCTTGCTGATATTTGGTGAAGTCTTTAGTGACTTTATTTTATTTGGTGAAGACTTTATCAGCACATGACCTGCTTTCTTCCCGAAACACTTCTGTGCCTTCCAGGTGTGGCTATTCGGTGGCGTGGGCTGCGGGCTGTGTTTCTCGACAGCAGGCAGAATTATTTCCGTCCTTCAGCTTTCAGTATGTGATTGATCATTTTGTGGGAAGAAGAAACTTTATTGGGCTTGCACCAGTTCATGCTATATTTAAATTTGGTCTTGTGAGATGCTTCTTCAGAAATTGCGTTGCGCTTGGATTAAAAACAACCACTCTGAAAAGAGTCTGCGTTACTGAAAAGTGAACTCAAACACTTTTTTTGGGGTTTTTTTATTGGCGTCTGAGAACTAGTTAGCTCTAACTCCAATATGTTAGAACTACACTGTGGTGAGGCTGTTATCTTACAGACACAGGAAAAAAATACAACTTTTGGAAATGTCTCAATTCATTGAGAAAAGAAGGCCTGGAATTTTTCTAATAAACCATAGAAATTCCCACTTACATGGCAGAAAATAAGGCAATAGGACTTCGCCATCCAGGGGTTAATGCTGACAGCTGTCGTGACTTGAGCCACAGGTTTCTCCAGGAATCCATGTTCAGACCTGATTTCCAACTCAAAAGTGTGGGGGCAAAAAAAAAAAATCCCTACAACCAAATGGACATTGCTTAATACTCCAGTATTCCTGGTCCACTAAAACTTCTCTAATGAGAAATTAAGGATGAAGCAGACCAAGAAAGTGAGAAAAACTTGATTTATGCCTGAGGAGGAGTTGGTCAATAGTCCCAGGCTGACCACAGGGTTGAAATATGAAAGGATCACATTAGTGTCCATCACTGCAGACCTGTGGTCATTCTTGAGAAAAGGACCTGCCAATACACTCCCTGTTCCTTGGAATTTATTAATAACAAAAGGAAAAAATTATAAATCACATCTTGGGGAAAAATAAAAGCAGAATTGGTTTCATAGCCTGAATCGATGAGCAGCATTGCTAGGTTACCTGTTTCAAAAAAGAGATTGTTTTGTGGCTAATGCCCATTTGCATAGAATCGCATCAAAATGCATTTCAGGAGAAACAGGACTTCTGTGTAATTTAAACAGACAGCTTTCCTTGGACTTAAATAGGAATTGAATAATGCCACAGGCACATTTATATTCATATATGATTTAAGAATTAAGATAGATTACCACCCTTACAGATGCTAGTAATAGAGGCATAAAGGCACCTAAATCACGAGAGGAATCTGTTGCACACAAAGCTCTGTAATTGGTTTCTAATAATTGATCATAGCAGAATTCCGTTTATACAGTAGCAACAAATGTTAGGGTATAATTCATATTCATGGGTAATTATTACCAAAACCAAGTTTTAGAATCTGTTTCAAAACCTTTATGCCTTACAGAATGCAGAATATTCTCAAAATATGCGAATGTGGTCTTCTCTTGGCCACAGGGAGGTCAGAGCCAGCAGCTGCTGCTTTAACGTCGTTTGAGAAAGATACGGGAAAACTCCCAGCAAAAGACAACTGAGCTTTCCCAGGAATGCAGTGTGTCCCGGCCAACGCTCTAGACCAGTCATTTGCTCTGTGCATTTACTGTACTCCTAACACTTTAGTATGCTTGAACTGTAATTCTCAGATGACACTGCTTTTCATATTGGATGAACTTTTAGGAGTAGATGTTGCGTATTCACCTGCCCTGATGGCTGAAAATTTAATTGCTGGTAAGGGTGGTTTGGATTTGGGTTTTTTTTTAAGCACACATAGTACAGGAACTTAAGCCACGGTAGCACAGGATTTCTCATCAGGCTGCACCCTGGGCTGTGGTGTCTTTCTGGGCAGCAACATCAGGACAACCAGCAGCGTGGGCAGAAGCCAGTTCTGTCTTCTCTTTCTTTCTTCCATCCTAAGCAGCAGTTTACGGAGCAGAACGATGAGCCTGAAGTTTTGTTTCCAATTTTCTGCTCACTATATGGAAAAGACCTATCGTATCGCTGTAGAAAAGCTTGTGATTCTGCGAAATTGTGGAAATGTTTCCATGAAGGATGAAGCTGGATGGAAGGGGAAGAGGGAAAGGGGCGATGCCCGCTGCCTGTGCCGGGGGCAGAGCGGGAGCTGAAACGGGCTGAGGAGGGTGGGGAGGGGAGGGAAAACAGAGCGGATTTGGAGCTGCTTTGAGTTTAGAATTGAGCTAAGGAAGAAGAGGGTTGGGCCAGAGCCATTAAATTTGAAGGAGGCTCATATGGAAACGGAGAGGTGGTGGCGGTCCCGGGGGCATCCCCGCGGGGGCTCTCGCCACCGCCCCGCTTCGCTCTGCGGGTTTCTTTTTAAAGTGGACACGGGGGAGGAATTTTCCTGTAACATACCTCCCAGCTGGGTGTGGGAGGTGTTTCGCTTCATTGCCATCTGCTAAGGAGGTGTTAGAGAACAGAGAGGGCTTTTTCCCTGTTCTATTTCAAGAAAGGAAAAAAAGGGATTTGTGTGTGTTTCTGTATCAGAGTATGCAGCTTACAGTAATAATAGCAAACCCCCATATAACAGCTGAAGAATTTTTCATGTATGCTTGTATAGAGATGGGAAATAATTATTATAGGCAATTATTTTCAATGTTACTGTAATGGTATTTTTTTTTCTCCCAGAGCAATACTCTATTACAGCTAAAATGGATAAAGAGTTAACAGTCAATTCTGTGTTCCTATACTAATAATGTATTATTATTACGCTGAATTGGCATTGTTGGGCCGCTACATAAAGGAAATTGGAAGCAATCAGCCAGTGACTCTAGTGTAGTCACTTTTCACACGCAGCCGAGATAAATGCTCCAACACTCTATTGACAAGAGAAGATAATCTAGGTCAGGGCAACCCTTTTAATACAATTCAATTTATTTGCATTGCTCTGATCCCCCTGCTTCTGATGACTGTTGAAATAAAGGAATGGCAACCATTTTTTAATAGCCCTCGTTGCGGAAGCACTTTCACAAACGTACCAAAGGGTTAGACTGAAGTGGTCCACCCTTTCCTTACGGCACTGACGGATGCACACACCAACCCCATTGTGCCTTTGGTCACCTTCCTCCATGGAAACCAGCAGGGTCCTATGGCCAAATCTCAGCTGAAAAGTGACAGTGGGCTGAGGAGCAGTTCCTCTTTTAAAGCATGGGCATGATAAAGTTGTACCTACGTTTCTGAACATACTTACAGAAGATTGGTGTGTCCTTCCACGGCTACTGGAGCCTGTTAGATCAACAAATGGCGAAGAGTATATTCTACGAGAAAATAAATAATATACTCTGTGTTTATTTCTCCCTAAGTGATCTCTGGAAGTCAGGTCGTTGAGTCTACTTCAAAACTGAACCATTTTTGCTTTGTCTTTAGTAAGCTTTTGTGTAAATCTGCATTTCTTTAGATGGTGCACTATGGTGAAAATTAGTTCCAACTGAGTAAACTGGTAATATTTGAAATTATTTTTTGTGTTCTTACTAAGACTTGATTCAGCAAAACCGTTCTGTAGTTGCTGGAATATGGACTGAGAGCAACAAATGATTTGCTTTAGTACAGACTGATAATAAGTAGTGGTGAAATACATTAACCTTATTATCTTTGAGCACGTACGTAATGGAAGAATATGTTTTACCTGAAAGAATATATAAAATATGACATTATTATGTTCCCACTTCAAGGTAAATATTTCACTGAAATGCATCACTTCATGATGCTAATCTGCCCTGGCTCAATTCTGCTCACAGTGGGCTCCTGTGTCCAATGCAGCCGGGAGGCTGGGGACCAGCACGCTTGGAAACAGCAGCGTGACACAATCTGAGTGGCCTAAATGACATCATTATTTCCAGCTTCTGCACCTTTGAATGGCTGCAGTAGCTGAATCACCATGTTTCCTCAGGTTTCCCAGCCTGATACGGTACTGACTTGCAAATACTCATTGATGTGAGTAATTTTGTACGTGACTTCAGAGCATATATGTGTATTTTCTCTACAAACTTAGTAAAAACTCTGCTGTTTAAGTTGGTAGAATACTGCAGCTGGTTTCATGCCTTTGGAAAGATGCAGAGTCCCATCCTTACCGCTAATGCTGCTGAGGGAAAAGCTGAATCATGTGCATGATGTGCATCTGCCGGGTGTCTGCAGCGCTGTTCTAGTCTGAGGGTTTTGTGTGTCAGTAGGTGTCAGCATTCAGTTACTGTGTAATTGAGCAGCCTGATTGAATACTCATGGCAACGCGCCTGCAGAATTAATGCCAAGTACTCCACAAACTGTGCTCTAGGATAGGATTATTCGGCCAGAAGTTTCTCGATACACAAAGGGGAGAAAAACCTTAAAGCTCTAGTCACGGTCCAGAAACCTAATTTCGTCACTGAAAATAATGCTCTCCTCCTTCGTGGTCGTTGGCCAACGCGCAACGCAAGTGCCTACGTGTGCACTCATCTGTGCTGGGCCATGGGCTGGCGCGGACGTGGGCGCTGCCTCCGCGGTGCAGGGTGCTGGTTACGGAGCGTGGGGCTCCCGTTAGCTGGAGCGATTGCTCCTTTCCCTTCCAAAGCTGAGATAACTCTCAGCTGAGCTTCTGCGATAAATCTTTGCCGGTAGCTTCAAAGCGCCTGTGGCCGCACCTCCCTTTCGAACCGCGTTACCACCTCGGTTTGCTCTCCGGGCTTGTAAATCTAGTGCGGCGTTCGGCTGAAGAGTTAGGATTAACTGTGGTGTAGCCATGGGGCTGGCTTGCCCGGGGTGCTGCAATCCTATTAGGGTAATGAAGATACTTCTAGACGGGTTTTCAGAGGCATTTCTGAGCAGATATTAGCTGGGGAAGCGGGGTGGTAGGACTATCGCTCTCCGTACTGCTGCCTACTTGTTGTCAGGAAAGATGCTTTGAGGAAGAGGAGCTCCACGGCTGCTCCATAACGCAGAGCTTCAGTTTGGGCCCATTTGTGCAAGGAAACATACGGTAACAAAAATGAATCTGGAACTGACACAGATTACTTTTCAGTGGTACTCTAGAGTGTAAAGTTATACATTGAAACTCTTCTGTATAAATGCATACGATGTGAGTTGGGTTTTTTAAGGTGCTGTGGCTGTTAATACCCTTAAATTACCACCCCAAATCTCTGCATTCTGCACATGGCCAGTCCTTGGTAAACGCTCCAGTCGTGAACCAGGATCCACCTCTTCACATAGACAGCAGTCATTAGAACTGATTAATTTGCTCTGTGTAATTGGCTTTTTGAGGCGCAGAGAGCTAAAATCCAGAGCAGCTACTTTCCCGTCAACCCTAATAGTGTTTCCTCCAGTAGAAGCAGAGACTTAAGTTAAATCAGCCAGGCTCAGATACGCCTATACTGTCTATTTCTTCCCTCTTCTCTCTCTTTCCATCCCCTGTAAGTGCTGACATCAGTTGAAATGCGAGCAGCAATACTTCTTTCACAGACCTAGTGTGCAAATGACACAGGATTTATATACCTGAAGAGGGCTTGCTTGCCTTCCCGGACTTGCAATCTCAGAAAAATTTCATCTCAGCTGCAAAACGCAACTGTAAGAAACGTGTTGTATTCTGCAGCGAGCGCGGAGGACAGGGAAGCCATCAGACAGCTCTCAGTGGTGTCTGGGTCCTCTGCTTGGCGTTCGGAGCAGATTAGATCTCATGTCAGGCAGCAGCAGTGCCCAAAGCAACGTCTCTCCAGCTTTACGGTTTATGGTCCAATTCAATCGATTAAGGATTTTTTTGCATCTTGTCTTAGGAAAGGGCCCTGGACTGGGAATCACTTTATGCCCCGTTTATTTCCAGTGATAAGGTGGCCTTGCAGGTTGAGAAGTTCCAGCCTTGGGGGATTACCCAAAGCATATCGCTTCCCTTGCCACCGCGACCCCTTCCCTGGCCAGTCGGGAAAAGAGCTGTGGACTCCCCTCTGCTTCCTCGGTGGCCACGGGCAGCTGCTCCCACGCTGCTTCCGGAGATATAACTGTGCCGTAATGAACCTGTTCTGGCTGCGCCCGTGACGCCGGGGACACAGCATGTCCCCGTCAGCGGTGCACCACACCGGTGCCAGAAGGTAGTGTGTCCTCATGCCTGCGTGTCCCCCTCACTTCATCAACCTCCGTCTCAAATGATTCTTTTGTAACGTAGTTAAAATCTAAGGGCAAAACGTGTCGTTAGTCTTGCAGCAGTGGAGATGGCAGGGCAGAAATTTTTATTAGTAGTACTGATTTACAGTATTGGTGAAGGAAAAATAATTACCAACTATTCATCAAGCATTCCTTTTAACCACCATGCTGCAAGAATATAGCTAGTGCTGGCAACTAATCTCCTTGTAGGCTTTTGTGAAAAATGCAGGATTATTCCCTTCATTTCACCCATTCAGCTTGTTTCTAGCTCATTTTGCTTTGCTATTTCTCTAAAGAATGCCAATTCTGCTTCATGACTCCATCTCTTCCTGGCTGACACATTGATCCTTCCTCAGGAGGCTCCGTACTGCGTTCCTCAGTAGTTCAGCGTTCTATTCTAACCTAGTATAATGATTTCATTTAAAACACTCAGACTCTCTCATTCTGCAAGTTTAAATACGCGGCGTTTTGCCGCGGTGCTCTCTGCGTCCAGCAGCCCAACGCAAGCAGAAGTGAATCGGGAACGTTTGCAGAATGAAGCGGCATGTTTTAATGGGATCATTATTTTTAGGAGGGAGCATCATAGCAGTGTATCTTGCAGCATCCGGACTTTTCAATCGAATTCTCTCCCTTCCATACTCCCGGAGGAAGGGGAGGTAAGCTTTCTGTGAGCACGGAAATGGAAGTGGTACTGGCGTTTGTCAAATTTGAGAGGTACACGACACTATAAATTGTGCTATAATGATTGTGACAGAAACACTTGGTAATCCCTAAGCTAGGACCAGCTCCTGCCTGCCGAGGCAACGTGTAAGCTCTTCCCGGAGGGGTCCTCAGCCACATCGTCCGATGGGAATGGGAACATGTTTAGTTATTGCTTGGTTTTGGTAAAAAAATCTACCTGTCTGTAGACTTGGACAAACACTTTGTGAGTAGACTGTGTTAGACTGTCTACCATACAACAAATAAAAACTAAATTGTCTGTAACTGAATATGAAAGAGTAGAATCTTTGGAAAAAGAAATATGGTTTAGGATTTGGATTATACAATATTTTCAGTCTCGAATTCAGTTGTTTTACTTATGCGTCTATATTGGAATTGCAACTGAACCAGACAAGTGTGGTTTGAGTTTGTTTTTATGTGTTTTTGTTGGTTGGTTGGCTTGGTGTGGGGTTTTTTATTACATTTTTTTCTTTCTTTCTCTCTCCCTTATTTTCACCCAGCGAGAGGCAGGAAGCATGCTGGGTTCATACAAGCTGACTGCTCTTGCTGCGTGATACCTCCCTGGGCTTACCCTCCTTAGAGTGCTGGGCTCCACCTTTGAGAATGACAGTTACTGACCCTCAAACTAGTAATGAATGGCAAATGGCACCAGTTATAACCATCTTCGCAGAACTAGAGAGAGAAGTTGCTGGTGCGTTTTCTTCCCAGTAACCCCAGAAACACCATGGCCATCTCTTGTAGTGGTGGCGCTTCGGCACCCCCGCAGCTCTTTTCCTACTATTCCTTAAAATGCATCACTTGTATCATGTGCCGGCACAGTCAAAAGAGGAATAAACAGGGAACCTGCCTTAGACCCAGAGCTGTCATGAACTCTTCGCACCATAATGCCTTGCCTCCCCTTGTATTATTCTTTTCTTCGCTCCTTTTGAGCTGGGTGTTAATGCTAATTTTTGTGCCTGTACTAACCTGGCGTAAGTTCTGATGATGCCAAGGGTCAATACTTCTGTGTTGTTATTTAATCCTATTTTCCTCCTTTTCATAAGCAATTTCCCCGCACGTGATGATTTGATTTTCCTGGCACCCCACTTACTTTTCACTTTTCTTTATCAGTTGATTTACTGCCTCTAGACAGAAGATGAATAGTTCGCACTTTGTATTCTTAAATCAAAACGGAATGGAAAAGACTGGTTTAATCATATTTTATTCCAGCCCCACTTATCTGTATCACCTATTGCTTAGCCCTGTCAAGAGTGATATGTCTGCAATATCCTGTGTTTGCTGTTTGCTCACCACAGCACCACAGGTTTTGCTTATTCATGATTCCAGCACTGTTTTATAACAAAGCTGCTTGAAAAGCTCCCCGAGCAGCTCATCGCCGATTCCGATGGTTTAAACAATAAGACTGAGTTTAGTTGGGAACAGCTATTCAATAAAGGTTTATATTTACATTTAAACCTCACCATATTTTGAATACGAACTGTAAACTAGGTCTTAGTTCAGCGTGATGTTTACACGTATTCTGAGTACTAAACTTCTGTGCAGCTGGAAAGCTTGCAATGCATGTTGCCTGAAGTACTGATGTTCAACGCACCTGAAGAAGTAAAGTCCAGTGATCATTGTACTAATCATTATTTTAACATGGAGTTACATATCTTGCTGAATCTGGCTTTGAATGCACAAAGTGGGTTTGCACTTTTGAGTTCGATTCACACTGGATTCTAAAGATGAAATAAAAGGTGCTTTAATTTTATATATGTGTATATATACACACATGTATTTAAAGCACCTTTTTTAGCTGATATAGCGGTTTTTATCTTGGATGAAGACAAATGTTTGGACCTGTTTTTCAATGGACTTTGAATTTTAGTGGTTCAAGCTTCATGGATACACCTCCCTAATGCTGTGGGTAATGGATCTGGAAATAAGTAATCTATTCCTTTCGTGGTCAAAAATACACCATTAAAACTATTTCCGTTTAGCTTGACAAGGCAAAATGTTTTAGATCTCAAAATACTACAGGGTGAAAAACAGATTTGAAAATTAAATAATCAAATAACTAAGTTTCTCACCATCCATATTGATATAAATGTATATAGCGAGAGCATTCAAAGTACTGTTCATCAAAAGAAAATCTCTGTCAGGGGCAGATAGTGGTAGGATGGGTTTTTGTTGCTTTTTTCTTGAACTGTGTTTGAGTGGACGTGATGTGTGTAGAGGACCTGACCTTTAAACAGAGTTGGGTTTTCAACCTGAAGCACAGCGAAGCCGTCTGCTTGTACCGATCTGTGCTTTTAGTGATAAAGCAATTAAAGTTATCCTTTATTTGATCAACTGGAGAGCGCCGTTGGTGTAACTTCCATTTTACTACTTGCCTGTTGCCAGAATAGCAAATGATTTATAATGTCTGGAGCAATACTGCATGTGGCTGTGAGCAGTTTACTCAGAATTTTCCATTTCTTCCCCTGGAGTGTAGCCACATAAACGATCCTATGTGTTTTTAACTTGTTTGCTATTTTACTGGCTGTGAACCGAGCAATAGAATAGCTCTTGTGTTCAACGTCAAAGGCTTAGACTCAAGACGAGTTTCTGTGTCATCACTTTGCTGTGGTCCCTCTGAGGGCGACTAAGCTAAACTGAATTATATCTTTTACAAGGCTGAAGCTAAAACCACAGGCCTGGCTGAGCAAGGCTTTTCAAAGTTATGCAATTCACTGTTTTCCTTTTTAATGTATTGTTATAATATTTTACAGATTTCTCCACAATCTAGTTAAAAATCGCTTTTCAATTTTGACCACTCATCATGTTATTATGGGCAAGTTTCTTCTCAGCAGCCAAAGGAAATGATTACAGTCTGAAATCTTGCGTTACTGAGATAAAATACAACTTTTTGGTCAGTCAGGCTAACTCAATGATTGGCCTGTGAGCTGTTGTGCAATTCCTGCTGGCAGGAAGTATGGCGGGAGAGCCCGCTCGGAGCAGCTAACACTAACCTTAATCGAGAAGTGCAAAAGTGTGTTTGTTTTCAAGGTCTTGGCTTGCCCAATTGATAACACCCCCTCCTCTTATTTATTTTTTTTTTTAATTCTTCAGCTTTATTGAGTCTGAACTTGTTTTTAAAGCCGTGGGAATGGCTGAAGCTGTAATCTTCCACTCCAGCAACCCACAGCAGCGCTTTGCTGTGTTTCACCACTCAAAGCCACTTAGTGAAACCGCAGTTTTTCCCCTCCACACAACTAAGTGGAAAGATTATAATAGGCACCTCGCAATCCATCGCAACCTTTGGGAAAGGAGCTGGGGGTATTTAGAGGCGAGAGCGCACCAGCCCACTTTGCAGGACATTGTTGGAAGCGAGGGCTGATGCAGAGGTCAAACCATCCAGAGCTCGAGCTTCTCTGTCCAGGGGAAAGAAGTGGCCAAGACTGATGCTTTTGTTCAGGAGCAGCTGAGGCTCCTTGGTGGAAGGGGTAGCTAGTGCGCTCTGCAACTAGTCAATGGAACACGTGAGAGCAGCCCAAGAACCTTCGAAAGCTCTAGGACACCCATCGGGAGCGGTCACTGCCGAGTGCCTCCTGTCATTTGCTGAAGCAAGACCTGCTCTAAAACTTGGGAAATCGATTACACTTTTCCTGGTGCCCTTAACTCTCACTGTTATTAAATTGCTATTCTTCTCTCGCTGTTTTTCTTTCTATATTTGTTATTTTAAAGATTGATGCAGCTGCAGAGTCGTGTCTGTCTTGGGTATCATCGAGATCTTAGTGAGCGTTCAAAGATGGCATTTGTCCTTTTGAGCCCAACTTTGCCTTGGCTTTCTTGGCTGATAAATGAAGGAAACGTCCTCTAGTGATGCCTGTCTTTCTCCATCAGTTATGGAATATCAGCCAGACAATGCTGCGGCAGCTATCGTTGAGGTGAAAAATACCCTCCCTGTCTAGAAGGACAGAGCTGTAAAAAAAATAATGGTGGAGACTGTAGGTGGCCCTACAAGTTATTATGCCCTGTGAAGAAATCTTTCTAACTTGCATCTATTGCAGTCGTTCTTGCTTTCTTTGTCAAAAAAACAACTTTAGCCGGGAATCCATTGCTGTTTTGTGCTTGCTGTCTTCAGAAATAATAGAGGAATTATGGAAATTTCAGTTAGGAAATGGTAGTTTTGAAGAGAATGCCTTTGGTTCAGTTTCTTCCAGAACACAGTTAAACAATGCATAGAAATCATTTCCAGTGCCAACGCTCAAATTGTCTTGTTAGACTGTCGCTTTTGAGTGAAGAAATAGATCGACAGGGATTTTTTTTTAAATATTTTTTTCCTTTTATGCTGATATCCAAGTTTTTTGTGTCAGTCTGATTTGACAGAAAGTGAGATATGGCTTTTTGAGGGTTTTTCTGGGTTGCGGGGTTTTTTCCTTTTTTTTTTTTTTCTTTAGACTACTGGGAGCTCAGTGCCTTTGACAGTTAGGGCAAAATTTAAAGTTTCACACACTTCTGATGGGGATTACATTCTTTAACAATTCTTTTTCCCCTGCAGTTCTCTTGAATGCAATACAAAGTTGGCTCCGAAGTGAAGGGACCCTGGTTAAGACATACAGAGTTTTCATACGTACATTAACTAAATTATCCATCTGTGGCTTGTGGAGTTCAGGCACCACGTCCCTGACTTTCCACCAGTTCGTGCCTCTCTCCCGAGAGGTCAGACCACTGTTAAATGCCGTTCTGAAAAATCTCAGCTGAGGCTGCTGCCCCTCTGAGCCCCGCAACGCCCAGCACCCGACACCGCTGCCTGTTGGGGCCCTGCGGCTCTGTCTCTTGCTTATGTCAAAAACATGAATCAAAAAATCCAAGATTCCTTAATATAGATGCATCTTTCACAGTCCCGCTGAATGTGTCCCAAATGGGGTGTGGGAGGGGCCTCACTGTTAGAGTTCTTAACAGCTCAAAAATTTTTCTCTCTAGGTAAAAGCCATTTCTGTACTGCTTTGGGATGAAAACCAAAAGCAACTGTTGCTGCGTAAGCTTTCTTTCTCAGACTACAGCTCTGGCTGGAAAAAAACCTGCATGACTGCAGTGACCTGAAGCTATACAGCTTGCTTTTAAGTTTTTTTTATTATTATTATTTGGGAGTCAGTCTCTTCTCCCAAGTAACAAGCGACAGGACAAGAGGAAATGGCCTCAAGTTGTGCCAGGGGAGGTTTAGGTTGGATATTAGGAAAAACTTCTTTACCGAAAGGGTTCTCAGGCATTGGCACAGGCTGCCCAGGGAGGGGGTGGAATCGCCGGCCCTGGAGGTATTTCAAAGCCGGGCAGACGTGGTGCTGAGGGACATGGGGTAGGGGTGGGTTTGGCAGTGTAGGCTTATGGTTGGACTCGATGATCTTGAAGGTCTCTTCCAACCCAAGTGATTCTATGATTATCATTTATTATTTTTATTATTATTATTGTTATTATTATTTCTTATTCTGTCGTAGGATGATTGAGATTTGTTCCACTCCGTCAGATTGGCTCAGGCCAGTCTCGGTTATGTAGTTCTATTTTGTCATTGGCTTTGTGGGGTCGGACTTTCACCTTTCGCACATCTGACGGGAGAGCAGCGTGGCCCCGTAGATTTCAAGAGCGTAGAGCAATGATGTGGGAACAAATTTTTCCATTGCTTATAAAAGTGACTGCTAAGTAGCCTTGATGAATGCGACCGGGATGTATTTTGCAGGCTGAAAATGGCATGATTATTCCCAGCACTTTCTACTCCCTGTGAATGTATGAATATTTATGGTTAAATGTAGCTAACAATATAAAGGTGTACACTTAGTCTGTTATTGTTCAATAACGTTCTGAACACTTCCCCTGAAATTTAAATACATTCTGTCAAATTGGCCTCTGCTGCATCTCCAGCGAAGTTCTTCTGTAAAGCACATGTGATTTGCTGAAATTAATTTTACTGTCTGTATTACTCCTTTTATCACCGTTATTAAGGCTCTGGTACCTATAATATTTGAGTTTGTCATCGCTTGTCTTCCTCTCTTTAATGGGCAGTTACTAAACCCTATTTCAAGTTTCTCGGTGTGAACTGGGAAGCGCAGGCAAAGCCTAAGCACCATTTTGTGCGTTCCTGTGCACCAAGAACATCTCTAGTAACTACCCAAGTGGAAAATCCGTACTGGAAAGCGGAGGGGCGCTGGTGGAATGGGCGAGCAGGTGGGCTGCCCTTTGAGCCAGGCTTCTCAGGTGCAACCCCTACCGCTGGTGGCGGCATCACCGTCACCGTGGGGCACCACATTGCAAAAACCCCAACAAACAATCCAAAAAAACCCCCCCAAACCAGAAATAAAATCTGGCGGTAATAACTTTACCGAGGATGCAACAGTGAATAATTTGGAGATTAATGGGTGATGCCAGTCCATGCAAGTAGCAGTAAAGGAGCACAAGTGCCTTGTCAAATACCCCGCTTCTCATTCCCTGGCTATTTTTCCTCCAGAAGACTCCTCTAGTCTCTCTGCCTCGTTGATTCACTGGCCGTTGGCAAATCACATTTGAAAACGTGTTTCTTCAGTGGTTATAGATTCTAATTTCTTTTTTCCTCCGTCGTTATTTGAAGTCTATAACTGCGTTATGTAACTCTGTAAATCATTGCGGGAAATCATTTCTCTGAATTATATTATGTGGAACAAAGGTGTATTGTACCCAGCTGCATAAGTAATTTATCTGTAAACTCTTGCTGCAACATTCTTCAAGCAGGGCAGGTACCGGGCAAGAGAAAAGTGTTGTATAAAGCTGTTCATCGGTGGAAAAGTGGCCCGAAACGAGTCGCCGTTTGGTGTGCCTAATGCTTGATGGATTATTCTGGCCATCTTGCTAATGCAACTAAAGGTTTTACTCTCAGAATGACAAACAATTGTACGTTGGTACCTGGTCTTTGAATTGAGGATTGAAAGCTCTAAACTGAAGTGATAAACAAGGGTGGAAGCATCTTTTAGGTAGCATAGAGTGGCTATGGTGTGTCATAGAAGTCGATTTCAGGTATTATTTATTGCCAGTTGTAAATGAATCCTCATTTGAGCTTGTTCGTAGGTCTCTTCCAGTGCATGGTCTGTAAATATTTTAGAAATTAGGCTCCACAGGTGTGCAGTGCTCACAGAGACCTGCACGTTGCAACAAGCTGCCGTTAACTCCAAGTCATGTGGCATTTAATTGGTTCCCATTAAATGACTTATTGATTGATAGTATGTACCTACCTTCAAATACTGAAGATTAATATGCAAATATCATTCTTTTGCAGGGGGAGGGAGACTGGTGTAAACTAATTATTTTGGCAAGTTAAAGTTGATATTCATCTGTTTAACTAAATAGGTCAATTGTATATTCAATCTGACTGTTGATGTCTGTGATTACAGTTAGGAAGGGTTCTTTACTGAAAAAGTTAATAGTGACACTTTTCTAGTCTTTTCCATGGGTATTTGGGGGGGTGAGGTGGTGTATCCTTAGTTCTAGCCCTTATGCTACTTTCTGAAATTAATCATTAATATCGTTCTTAATCATTCAACAAAGTAATATTAATTTAAATTAATAATATTTAAGTAATATTAATTTAAATGAACATAGGGATATGTATTTTAGAAATGGCCTATCTTCATCTTAATGTGACCAAATATTTTTTAACCTCTGGCATTCAGTGTATTTCTGACACCGGAGGGTGGAAAATGCTGATTATGGCCCAAACCTGGGAGTACTGTAACAGAATTGACTTGAAACGTGAACATTTAACATGAGCCTTGGCTTTACCAAAACACTATGGTTCCGTCTTCACTGCTAGTAGTTTTCCTTGGCATCACCACTAAGTTCACCAATTACAAAGTATTTAAGCGCTGAGAAATATTAACATCTTCACTCTTCACTTGCACCATAAAATATTTAAATGCAATCTCTGATACATTTTTTTCCCTCATCATTTGTTTATTATTCAAAAAAGTATATTGGCGTTTAAATACTTTATATGGGCCCAGCGCTCGTGGTATAATTAGGTTCTCATTCCTGAGGAACAGGTTCTAAACGTGACATTAGATAAGGCATTGCGGGGCTTTGAGCTGTTCTGTATTTGTACCGTAGTGGTACAGGCATGCACGTATTTAGTTTATTTAAATGCAATCTCTGGTATATTTTTTTCCCTCATAATTTGCCTACTCTTCAAAAAAGTATATTGGCGTTTAAATACTTTATATGGGCCCAGCGCTCGTGGTATAATTAGGTTCTCATTCCTGAGGAATATGTTCTAAATATGACATTAGCTGAAGTATGGAGGGGCTTTGAGGTGTTCTGTATTTGTACCCGTGCTGGTACATACACGCACGTATTTCCTTAGGTTTGTCTCTCTGAAAAAGATAGAGCATCTTTGAGTATATCTTCTACCGCGTCAGTAAAAATGACAATGAAGGACAAGGGTACAGAACCCCATGATGGCCCTGGCAGTGGCTTTCTGTGGGAACCCTTTACCCACCAGCTGGGCAGCAGCAAACACGCGAGGGATGTTGGCTCTTCAATGACTTGTATCTTAAAAAAAAAAATTGTTTGGCTCTTATGGAAAGACCTACACCTGTCTGTTCGAGCAGGCAAAAGGGGATGTGTCTGTTTGGAAGGAGATGCGGACGAGGGCTTCGGACAGACAAAAAGCCTGTCACTGCAGAGCCATGGGTTTCCCCCGACCCCAGCAATTTGCAGCTCTGGGATTTCCCAGCCCTTCAGCCTTCCTTTTAATGCTCCACTTAGCCACAGAGCAACCAGGTTTTATTTCCCCTACTTGTGCACCTTGATCTTGACCCAGAAAGACAATTATTTAAAATTCCGGGGACGGGTTAATCTCTGACATCCCCACGGCGCGCAGAGCAAATCAGGTGCCTGTATAATGCCGACATGTGTCCTGTCGGAAACGTTCTGAGACCAGAAGGTTACGGGTGAACGAGGAGCCAATAAAGATTTACGGGGCTATTTCTGCAGTTGAGCTCTCTCTTCGAGAGGGGCTGAGCCCTGGTGAAACGCAGCTGGAGGTTTCATCTGTGGTGTGGTTTTCATCCCGGTCTTCATCACGGACTGTCTTTAGACGTTCACACCAGCCTTGGGGGTGAAAGTGATTGTGCACCTGGAATTCACACTAACCCATGGCACAAACCATCGCCTGCACACGGAGTTTTTTCCTTGTCTGATGGTCCAGCTGCATGTTAGTCTCATCACAGCACTGAATTACAAAGAAAAACTTTCAGTGTTAGTTCTTCTTTTATGGATGAGTGCACTTTTTTCTTTTTCTACCTCCCACTCCCCCCTTATAGACCAGACTGAAGGATGTATTTGATCACCAGAACTTTAATTATTAAAGAGGAAAAGGAAGATTCATTTCAAAAGCAGATGGTTCTTAACATTCATGGCAAACTGGCAGCGAGTCAGTTTCCCTCAAACTCTGTGAACCTTTGTCAATACGCAGCTGAGTAACGAATGAAAATAAATAATGGGAAGAAAACTACATTAACTGGGGGGTTTTTTGGGTTTTTGTTTGTTTGTTTTGGTGGGGTTTCGGGTGGGTTTTTTTGTTTGGTTTTTTTTTTTAATGACCGAATAACATGGCCTTTTCTTACCAGACAGCAAAGGGAAGAATGCAGAGAGGGTGAAGTTTTGAGAATCTTTTCCAGGTCTGCACGGTTCACCGATTTATGTGCCTTGTGGCGTCTGTTCACCACATTAAAGCCATTTCTACAGGGAATAATGCGAGCTAGTATACTAAAGAGCAAAATTTTTTGGTTTTGCAAGTCAATAATGTATTTAGGTTAATAAAATATGTGTGAAATATGCCTTTAAAGAATATAGTGATCTTAGTTATGGAAACCACATTCAGTGGGTGTGTGGAGAAATAGCCAGGCAATTAGCAAGTACACTACTCATTGTCTGCTGTAAGGGCTTGTGCTGATACACTTTGATAGACATTGGCTAAAACCCCAAATTCACTGCACTCCATAGGAGTTTTGAGTCTTTCAGGGCTTTCACTTAAAAATTCATTAAGAAATAACTATTCTAGGCAGAGCTCCAACCAGCTGGCATGTTGGCTACCAACCCTTTCAGAAATAGGATTGAAGGGCTTTTACATGTTTGCAAACCAACCACTCTTGATATGTGTGAACTTTCCTTCCCTCCTCCTCCCATCCCTCCTTACGCATAAAAATACCAGGCAGTTAATTCTAAAAAACACTGATGCATTTTGCACAGTTGCTTCAGAACCACTTTTACTGTGAAAAGACCCGAAGGAACAAACGCACCCAGTTTCTAATGCAATACACAGAAAGTCTCTACGGAAAGCTCCTTGGAAGATGATAGGAGGTAGAAAATTAAATTTAGGGGTTTGTTATAGCTGTGTAAGATGAGGGGCCGTTCTTTTGAAAACATCCCAATAACATAAAGACATTTGAATACTAATAAATTAATTTCAGAATAGAATAATGTGTCAAATACCCTTTGAAGGCTTCATTTTTTCTCTAGGGCAGTAGTGCACTTAAGTGGATATTTGAGTTTTGAACCATAACAACAATACCAGTACGAGCTGGTGTTAGGGCATGATTTATCATGAACGCTTACAGCAGATACACCGTGGAAAGTGGGGTGATGTCATCTGGCATGTTAAACTGGATTTTCCTGTGAAATTTGCTTTTAACAATTTTAAAACAAGTTCCAAATGAACGAATTTTATCAAAATCCCAGTACAGTGGCTTATCTGTAATTTTATATTATCATTTCAATAATATAAAAGGTTTTGTTTCATTTTGTTTTGATTTTAATCTGCTCAAGTGTGTTTATAGACGAGGTTGAACTCTTTGGCCTTCAGCTTATGGTGAAATTTTTAAAATATAATTGGCTCTCTGCCTCTGAAAACAGGAAGCCACGACTGGTATAATCATCTCAAAATCAGTTCTTTACACTTCCTGCGCCTGCAGTGCCCCTTTGCCGTGGGAACTGAATCTCGGCCTCTGCACTGGCCCCCGCTTAAACCCCCGCCTGCCCTCGGCCACGTTTCTGGCTGGGGTTCACCTCTCCTGCTTTCTGTGCACGGTCATTTTGACTCAAAACACTTGCAATAGGCTGGAGGAGGGTAGCTTTGGGGTTTGGGTGCAGTGCTTCCTCGTTGGTGAAACATCTGCTTTTGCGGAAATCGGTCCAAATCTCTGCAGATACAGTAGAGACAAAAGTCCCATCTGGGCCGAATGCCAGCCAGGCACTACGCGTAAGTAATAAGCACAATTATCTTGCTAATAAACACCAACTTTGAATTAAAGTCGTGTTTGTAGATATATAGGATGCTTAAATATTAAGTGGAATTAATTAAAATCTGAAAGAGGCTCTGTCGCAGGCAAAGATGTAATAGTAAATAATTGTGTTTGCTTTCAGTGTTGCGATTACCCCACTTTCCTTTAGAATTTGGTGTTTACCTTAACTCAGCAAGAGAAAATAGTGTTAAAGCCCTGACAGTCTTGCACAAACAAATATTTTCACCTTGAAGTACTGCCTAGTGAATCAAATAATAAGATGGAGAGAGACATATTATTGGTATGGAAGTTTTCTGTGGATGAACTTCAAGCCCCTGGTGAAGATGGTGATGTTAACCCAGCACCCGCCCGCTTGCTGCACGCTCAGAGTCAGGTTAGATCCGGTTAAAATTCTGGTTGTTCTCATGGCTGTTTTCTGAGTCATCCTTACTCTCTCGACAGAGATACCCGCGACAATCTTGCTAATACGCTCTGCGAAGAGGGGTATTACCACTCACTTTTAAGTACTCTTAATCTTCTCTTTCTGTTTGTCACTCCAGGTTGTGACAGTCCTCTGAGCATCGCTGCACACTTTTGAGACGAGTTGTTTATGAAGTATGATCCCAAAAGATCCTTCACAAGTACAGGAAGGGATTATTCATATTTAACAGCGTGGAGACAGAGCTAATGTTTAGTTCAGACAATTAAACAGGCTACAAACTTGCTGCCAACTGTGGTCTTTAAAATGCTTTACTGTGTCATCTCTGTCCTATGCTAGTGTCAGGCAGGTCTCAAAAAGAAGAGAAGAGGGAAAGTCTTATCTTTTTGGTTTTCCATCCTTCTTAGAGCGGAGGGGGTTTTGTTCCGTTTCTGCCAGACACGGATGGGCGTTCTTCCCGCAGTCCTTCGAAAACAGCTTTGAACATCTGTGCGCCGTTCACCTGCCTGGTATTTGCCTTTTAAGTTTTAATCTCATTTGGGATCCACGTAGACACTTATTTAGTGTATTGCGTTGAGCAGCAGCAGCAGAGAATATTCCCTGCCTTGGAGGAAGACTCTGGAGAGGACTTCAGGGCAGGTAGCTCTGTGAAGACCCTTGCTAATCACAAGCAATTTCCCTTTAAATCCTTTATTTTTGAGGGTGGGGAGAGATTTGTGGAATCATTGCCATCTGTATGCTTCTGCACTGACATTAACCGAGCTCCTCTGCCAGGTAACTCTTCCCCGCGGGTCCCTCTAAAAGAGAATTTTCTAGTTCAAAGGCTCTGCAGAAATCTAATGCATCTCAACTACCCTGTCCAGTGAGAACTCCGAGCCGGGAGGAGTTTGTTGCTGAAATCCCTCAATCTGCAATTATAGCGAGGCTCTGTGTGATGTGGATTTCCATCCCGGTGGGATTCCTCACACGGATGGGAAGGTGGCGAGCACTCCTCTCCTTCACTCCTTTGCTTCCTCCCATCTCTTTGAGGGTTTTTGAGCTTCACCTGCCCTTTCGACTAAAGCCCTCGTGCGGGAGCAAGGATGTACGCTTTCTTCTCACTTCACAATCCAGTTGCCTGGCCAGTACATGAAGGGCTTCCAAACTAGTAATTTAGGTCAAGATACAGTTTACTGGAATAGCTGCATATCTAACATCATGTGCTCGCTGGAGACCTTCCCAGACTGCTGCTAGCACGCACAGGCACGTCTATCTACTCACCTAAGGTCTTTGTGTTCACCATAGATTGTCAGAAAAGGTGAGCTGCTTGATCTTTTTAGGGACAGACACACTGGTATGAATGTAGAAATGCAGTCATGACTTCCTGTTGGAGAAGAAAAATCACGGTAATGTACAAAAATGCTAATTGAAATTGATGGCTTTTGCTGTACGGTCTACCTAAGTGCTAATGAGGACAACATAATTAGACAACATAACGTTAACAGAGGGTGAAGCAGCAAAATAGAAGACTGAAGATGTAACACAGAATAACAGTGCAAAACGGGAAAAAATAAATACAAACCTGGCTTCGTGCCTGCCGTTAACGCAGAGGAAACGGGCTATGAGAAGGGGTGCAGCCTCCGGGTGGGCAGGAGCGGGTGGTGGGGTGTGACGGGGGCACAGTCCAGATTTTTTTGTTTGGTTGGTTGAGTTTTTTTCCCCTGAAAGAGATGATTCCACACAAACCCATCCCAAAGTCCCATGGCATCTCTGGGAATTGGAGGTATCATCTGTCTGTCTTGCCTTGACCAGTACTTTTAGCAGGGTAGTTTACACTAATTCATACGAAAAGGTTTAACTCGCTTTCATGGGTTAAATTTTTATGCCAAAAATCGGGGAAAGTCTACCCACAGTTATCAATAAGATTGTTTCTTTGTAATCAGTCATAGATTCACATAATGGTTTGGGCTGGAAGGGACCTGAAAGCCCATCTAGTGCCACCCCCCTGCCCTGGGCAGGGACACCTCCCACCAGCCCAGGGTGCTCCAAGCCCCGTCCAACCTGGCCTTGAGATACATGTTGTATTTCCTAGAGACAGATATCATCTAGAGATATTCCAAGCTAAAGCCTGTGTATGAAGCTGGTTTAATTTGGGGTGATTTATTCTACTCAATAAAAGCTTTACAAGTAGCTTTAAGGATCAAGCAGCTTTAAAGATCGTGTTATCTGATAACTATTGTGTTATTGTGTCAGAATTAGAACATAAAATCATTTAATTACCCTATTCTGTATGTTCAGTACCTCAGGATATTTTCCCTTTCCACATCATGAAATCGGCACATCCCCAGGCAGATTATAAATTATAAAATGTCACTGTCAGAGGTGAGTATCCTCGACTGCAGATGACTATTTTGGGGTGGGGGAGGAAGGAAAAGACAAAGTAGAATTTGCTTTATCGCTTTCTTTGAATTTGTCTTCTTCAAAGCTAACTCATTTATTTAAGGTAGAATATTTGTCGATATAGCAGGCAGTGGAGAATATTTGTGGAAAGGGAATTTTAAACTCAAATATGAATATTAACACTGGAAAGCTGAATGTTTGAGTGTAGGGTTTTTTTATTAATGAAGGTATCACAAACGTTGCAATGCAACTCAAACACCTGTACGTATGGCAAAACTGAACCTCACTGTGAAATGGGATAACAAATATTAACATTTTAACTGCTCATAAACCATGGATGCCATTTTATGTGGCTAAGTAATTTTATATACAGATACTGTCTAGTAAATTGTATATTTAATAATTTTTACATGACCCAGGGAACTTGAGGAGGGAAAGGATTGCTCATACGTTACTGATGGTAATCCAAGTCACTTTTTGTTACTATTTTGCTCAAATAATAACTAGTTTGTTATTCCATGCACAGCTTCTATGGCTGTCCATATTTATCCAAACTGTCTGTGCTAATTAAAATAATTATTTTGACCCAGTGCAAATAGATTTCCTGCTCATTTGGTAGCTTCTTTTAAACTGTACAAAGAAACAAGCTGTTGAAATGTGATAGGTGCAATCAGACCAAAAAAGGAGCAAAATCTCTTGTTGGTGCTTCAAATGGTGGCTTAGGAGAGGGAAGTCGATGTGTGGGGGAAAATGACAGCGTTTTAGATTTGAGGAAAGAAAGGGAAAAGGGATTGGTGACAACTCAAGCAGCTGCTACTTTCTTTGTGGGGTTTTTTTGTTTGTTTGTTTTGTTTTAACAGCTGCCAGAAAAGATGCCTTCGGGAATTGGATTGTTTGACATTTCAGGGGTGATAAAATGGATGCACTTGGTCAGAAAAATTCTAATGTTTTTCTCCGTCCAGCCTGGGCCCCTGCCACTGACAAACAATTCAGCACACAGGAAGGGATTTTTTTTTTTCTTGACAGCTTTGAGGATTTTGTCTGTCTGATTTTTGACAAAGTCAGGATCAATGTTCCACCAGACTTGCTTATGTCTTATAGCTTTCTCATGGGACTTCTATCGCTTCTATCAAGGTGGATGAATTCTTTTTATAGGTAAGCAACCAAAACTTTAGACAACACTTTTTCCCTTAGCAAAAAATAACTGCAACTGTCTCCCACTCCGCCAGGGATAGCTAGAATTCAAAAGCTTGTCATAGATTATCCAATATTTTTATTAGCTCTTGGTGAATTGTCCCTTGTAATTTTTTTGACCTTTACAGAAGTAACGAGAATGTACTTTTAATTTAGTTTTTCCTTTTGGTTGCCTACTGTCATCATTTCATCCAGTCCCTCAGGTTGGCTTTGTTTAAAACGTGGTTTCTTAGAGCGTTGTCTGTTCAGGTGTTGAATATCTCCAGACTGCAGGAGCTCTGTGGGCAGCCTGCCCGTGCTTGACCATCGCCACTGTAAGCATCGACCAGCTCACAAGCCTCCCCCTCTCATTTAGCTGTCTGCTAAATTATTGTAGGGATGGCAACTCCCGAACCCCACAAACTTGGTTAAAAAGCACATATTTTTAGTGTTTCCATTTCTTCCGGGCATTATGAGTTTGAAAGACAACCTTCTGCAGAATTTATGAGCTCTTCAGTTAGATGTGCCTGGCTTTGTCGGAGCTTCCAGGAGCTTAAAGATATCTGCTCTTAGGCATGGTATCACTGCCTTCCCCAGGATGCTTTACCTGCTAATAGGATTTTATTCTATTTCTCTCATGCGATTGCCTAGTTAAAGTACACAGGGAATTCAGCCGTGAGTAGTACGTGTCATAATTCCCTAAACGAGTAGAATTTCTAATTGCTTATTCTACTGAAAGGCCAAAAGGCCAAGAAATGATGTGTTAAGTTCTCTTGCAGGAAGGACTTTGCACATACAGTCCGGATTGTCTTGCGTGAGAATTTGAGAGCATGTAAAAAAGGTGAAGATTCTGGAGAAGTAAGGTCAACAACGCTGCTGAGGTACGCTCATTGCCTTGCTGTCCACTTACACCAGTATGTAGTTACTGCTATGTTATTTTTATACTTTAGATATGTAGATAAATGCTTGTCAACAGTTCTCACTCTTAGTTTTATATAGGAATTGTTGTGACTGAATAAATACCTTTTCATATGCCTTCTTCAGAAGGGCTGTGCCCAGGCGAAGAATGCAGCCGATCTCTGGGCTCGTCCAGGAACTGATTGTAATTCCCTGCTCGCAGCACCTGACGGATCGATACCATTATTGTTAACGGGCACCGCATGCATGACTCAAGATGAAAACAGCTGCCAAATGTTGAATCACGTTCGGTCTAACCATCTCAGGGCCGTGCTCTGGCAGCACGTCCCCAGCGAAGGGTACAGGACGCAGCCCTGCCTCTGGAATCGCAGGGATGAAGCCCCATTCAGTACCAGACTGTTTCCACAAACTGTTTTTAGAACACGCTTTCATTTTTCACGATGGGAAACAGCGCAGCCAAAGGTCAGCGTAAGAAGTACCATCCTTTCGTGCAGTTGTACATGTTTCTTGCTTTGAATATCTCCGGGATACACAAAAACGTTTAGGTGCCGCAGGGTGCAGGTGAGGACGCATTGCGCCTTAGGTACGTTGTCCTGCGTTTGCACCTTTGCCTGTTTTAAATGACTTGAAATGCGCACTACTATTTCACAGCCTGGCTCTTGAACATGCTATTGCAATTTAAAACATGGCCTGACTTCAATAGATGTGCACAGCCCGTGTAAAGACACATTTTATCTTACAAATACATTTGCCCTTGTTCAATATAGTTGGCAATCTTGGTTCACTAGAGTGCCTAAAAGAAAGCCATAATAATAAGCTGTGTAAAAGTGATTTTATAGTACAAATTGGCTTGCTGGGACTGCAAGAGCATTTTGATTGTTATTTTCTCAGCGGAATAGATTGATGTGACATCTGAAATGACAGTCAGGAATAGATTCTGAACTGCCACCTTCATCTCTTAATTACTGCAAGTAATTCTTCTGAACAAAATTTGGTTATCATTGAGTTCATTCTGTCCCAGTGAGATTAAAGAGTGCTTGAATTTCACTTTTTTTTTTTGTCCCAGGGGTGGGATAATCCCTGTAATTACATCATATTATCCACTGTTATTCGTGTATCATCTCTAGTGATACTGGGATCTTCCGCAGATCACTTTGAATATTTAAATAAGCCTTGCCGATACGCTTCTCATTCAACAGCTGAAGATTGCTCTGGTGGAAGTTGCTGTTTTGATATAGAACTCCCTTCGTTGCTTGTTAAGTATATGAAAAACCTGTTAAATTCTGTGTTTTAACCTCAGTGTATTCAAAGTACTGTAAATGCTGTGATTTCAGTGAGTATAAAAAAAAAATACAGTAGCTATCTGTTACTCCCATTGCTGAATTTAGTGGTGTATGTTAAGAAGTCGGGCAGTGACAACATTGGGTGTAGAAGCCTCGAGCAGGGGTACAGCTGTAGTGGGTGCAGCACACAGCAGGCACCGGCAGATCGCCGTGGAGCTACGGGGAACGGGCGGCACGCAGAAAGGGAAACCCACCTCTCTCCCTTTGACTGACTTGCAGCGTGTTTAGACCTTTCCAGCAGTGCTCATACCTGTCTTGTCCCTGGCACGTTCAATTTTTCGCAGCAATTTCTTACGTACTCAGCATCTCCGCTTTGTTCCTTTTACGGTTTCTTCCAAAACATCCGTTCCGAACTTGCATTTGGGATCCCTCATGAGGTGATAGATGAGCCAAAGAGCAGGAGTGTGTTCTCCTCTGCTCAGCTGGCAGCCAGCACAATTCTGGATACGCAGGTACACAGTGAGGTCAGTTTTTCAGCTATTTGCCTGGTTTACCCCATTACTGAGGTCACACAAGGATTTTTTCCTGGACTGCAGATGGGAGTGACCTCCATTCCCTGGCAAATACGGCCTGCTCTGCCAAAATCGACAGGTGATCCCACTGATTTTGGTCAAGAATAGGTTGATGCCTGGGTTTTTCTCGCAATGATTAACCCTCCAACCTTTCCTTGGGTCAGGTCAGCCGCTGTTTCCAAGCCTGCCTTGGCTGTCCATGAGGACTGCAAGTTCTCAGCCGGCCCTTCCAGGTGCGATGTCTCTAAAACCAGATCTTTTTCCCCACTTGGACATCGGGACACTGGCTGGTGAGTAACTGTTCTTTTGGGGTCAGACCCTCACTGCTCTAAGTTTGCTTTAAAGTCACTGCAGCCTCTGGTTTTTGCATTTCTAGATGAAAATGTGAATTTCTAGGTTTGTCTTTGTGTGGTGTGCTTCAACTTAAGCCTGCAAGTTGTTTGCACCTTGCTAGCTGTTCTTTTTCCTGGCATTGTAGTCCTAATACACAGTTGTTGAAAGAAAGAATTGGATAGAAGGACTTAATCTTTCTAAAGGAATGCTTTTATGTATTCATTCCAGATCTGGTTTGCCCGTGCCCCAGAACGGGCTTGGTCACACAGGAGGGACCAAGCTGGCAGCTCAGTCCGTTAACAGGAGGCTTGCTCAAAACTGGTTGTGTTTCATGTGAACATTGCGATTGAAAACTCCTAAGTGGCTTAGAGAAAAGCTTTGTTAAAGAAAGCAGGTTGAGCAAGGCTCTTGAGGAGTGGTGCTACAAGCATTGCTCCTTAAAAGCAATTAAAATACATTAAAAGTTGTGTGATAGCTTCTTTGTCATGCTGCAGTTTTGAGATCTGTCTAGCTTGGGATAAATCACAAATCGATTTATCTCTATTTCATCACATCTGTAGGTGATCAGTACACGCCCACGACTGCAGTTCTTGGCCCCTCTCTCCTTTGTCTCCGAGACGATGGTGAAACACATGGCTCAAAACTTGGTAATTCGTCAAGTGTTTGTGTTTTGTTGGCAGGTTCAGCAGTGATCCTTGTTCTTCTCCACATAGCAGAGGAAGAAGAGAAGGGGGAATAAATGGATTTTAACTATTTCTGGAAGACCAGGGAAAGGCTGGCACAAACAGGATTTCAAGCTCTGTTTCATGTATGGCTAGTAGAATTCCACATGTCACACAGAGAGAAAACGGAAAATGTTCTTTATGTTATGAATTTCTACATCGTATTCCCTGCTGAAACCAATGTGTTCTTTTCACAAGTGATGTAACGTGTGAATTCCTCATGACTGACTGAGAGTATTAAACCCGTCCTATGCTGGTGAAATGCCAACATGTTTAAAAAAAAAAAAAAATCTCCATTTCAGCTCTGAAACCCTTGGCAGATAAAGAGGTCGAATGGCTTTCAAAGATCTTGAAAGTACATTTTATGTTGAAAGCGATGGAAAAGGGAAGAGCTCTGATTTTTTTCCTCCAAGTTGCAATTCCAGTCTGCCAGGTCACAGGTTTCCTCAGGCCCATCATTCCTCAGGCGTCTGGTTTGTACGTATGTCAGTAACAGAGAACGCTTTTCAAGTGCTCGTCAGCCCGGGTTATCCTGTGCGCCCACCCCCACAGCTGGAAGCACTGACCTTGGCTTTGTGATGGAAACTGGCTCCCCTTTCCACAACATCAGCACCTATCTTCTAAGTTCAGCGAGAAGAATTGCACTTCTCTACGGTGTGATGGCAACCCATGAAAAGAACCTTCTGATAGGAAATTTATTCCTTAGAAATGTTTCTGCGCTGCGAAATTGGATTTCACTTGTGATACATCCTGTGTATATATATAAAAAAACCAATCTCAGTAATGGCAGAACTGAATGGTACCAAGAATTGGGAAAATTGTGGGCGTGATCCATGTTGCAGAGTGGCACGAGCAAGGAGGAACCCGGAGCAGATGTGGAAAGCAGGGTGGAGCGGCCTTGTCCTGGGTCCCAGCATTCTGTCGGGTTGCATCGTGGAGGATGTACACGGAGCACATAGGATTATTTTTCAAGTAGTGGTGTTTTTTCCAGGACACGTTCGGGGATTAAAGTCTGTGAATCCTCTTTAGCTGCTCTGGGGATCACAGCTTTCAGAGGACTTCTGTAATTTCTCAAAACCTGTGATCAAATGCCAAATAAATGAGCTAGGAAGTTGTCAAAAAAGACTGTGTTGCCTGTTTAGGAAGGCAGGTTTTCAGGGCAATATCAAGAAACTGATATATCATGTCACTGCTGGAAGGGAGACACCACAGCACACTGAGCTCCTCAAAATGGACGGGAAGTCGGCTCCAGAGCTGGCAGCAATCAGAGTGAGTGATGGACCGGGACTCGGACATCTCCAGCCAACGGGGCTTGGGGAAACGCCTGCTGACTCCAGCAAATGCTTTCCTGTGCGGTAGGATCAAACTGGGAGAGAGACTGAGCCGTTCCAGAGGTGCGGGGAAGGCAGCGGCGGCCCCTCCGCTCGCTGCCGGTTTGCCGGGGAAGGCATGGATCGCCTGGAGCGACTGTGGGAACGTGGGAGCAGCCTGCCCGTGGCAGAAGTGGGTAAATTAGCACTTTCTGCCCCGTTGTCTGCTGAGCTGTGCTGTGTCTGTGGATAACGCGCACACTGGTTTGGAGGGAATTTATCACACGGAGGGGAAGGACGAGAGGATAATCTTAGAAAAAGGCTTGATCCGTGCTAGCAAATGAGTAAGATTTCGGACTAGCAATTTGACAGTAAGCGTGCCACCGCTGAAAGCAGTCTCTAAGTAAACCAAACCTATTAAAATAAATGGGCTGTAAGTCTGTTAATATGCCGTGCGTTTGAGGATCTTACACAGACCCAGCTTTCACACTGCCCGTTCCTCTTCAGCAGTTTCTTCTCTTCATCATCCCTTCTCCAGCCGCCGCCGTGGATTCAATCCAGTCGTCACACATCCCATTAGCGTTAATCGGGTCTCGGGCCAGAGATGAACTTCAGCCGCAGAGTGCAGGGCTGCTGTGCCAGCTTAATTTACAAATGAAGCAGCGCTGCGGAGGAGCCTTTGCGAGCGATGAAACCGGGGGATTAGTCACGGGTTTGAGGGCACCATGGTCATTCTGCGGTAGCCTTGTGCCAAAGCCTTGCACCCAAGGTGCAGGTGAAGGTATTTGCAGGGGTTTCCTTCTCTAACGAGGCTTCACGGGTAAATCCACCCACCCAGGATGGGGTGGACCCAAACCCCGGGCTGCAGGAAGGGCGATGGATGCTGGTGTAGGAACAAGCTCTTCATCCTTATGTGAAAGGAAGACATGGGCGTTGCAGGTTACTATAATTAAGAAGCTGTTAAAATAACCGGTTACTCCTCCTGGAATTGGACTCGCTGCTTTTAAAATTTCATTAGATAAGAATCTAAGTCTCAGAGAATATGTATACGCAATCACAGCACCATAGTTCAAAGAGCTCTGTCAAAAAATGGGATGCCCAAAAATATGACCTACCTTTCCTTCCGTTTCAGATTTCCAGGGAGTTATTAAAAATTAAAGATGCCTTCAAGGAGCTTCCCAGAAAACTGTTAAAATGTAGGACATAGTGTACCAGCAGGTTACAAAATGAAACAACTTTTATGCAATATATCGTGCTGCAAAGCAATTTTGTTCCAAGTAGCTAAAGTATTTCAATTAAGAAAAATAACGATCAAGGACAAACAGCATTTTAGTAGGAAGGGATTAGATTATTTCTATGGTAACTGTGCTGGACCTGCAACTAGAATTAAAGTTTTAAGACACAGGTTATCTTTTCTTTTATTAAAAATTTGATGCTAATGGCCAATTTTTCATACACCAAAAACTTTTTTTTTTTAAGGACAGGATATAGAAGAGAGCTCAAGCTATGATGTAGCTTTATCGGTTTAAAGTTATTTGCATATTTCTCTGCTTTGGTACCAAACATGTTTAAGGTTTTAGCTATTCCGTGTTTAGACCTTAACATATTTAAATTCAAATCACATGGAGGGGGGCAAGCAGTGAGAATATACTGTCATTTTACTTTTTTCATTGAAGGTAAGCCCCACACATCAAATAGGGATGAGAGAAGTATGTTAATTGATCATCTTACCAACCTCTTACACTCAGGGTTTGAGGGTTTTTTATGTGTTTGGGGGAGGATGTGTGTTTCCTTTTAAACCAATAGCCTTCATGGAGCATCGCGGTACCACTATCCCTGTTTTGCAGGCGGTTTGGGAACACGGTGGTTTGCTTTCCGTTACCCAGCAGCCAGGCAGCACAGCTAGCAACTACACCCAGGTAAGCCAAATGTCCTGCTTTGGGCTAATTTGATCACAGGTGCAATAATTACTGGGCAAATGGGTCTTGCAAGACCTTGAGGAAGCTGCTGTCAGCGCCTCTCCTGATAGCAGATTTGTCTGTTGTAATAAAACAAGGTGAAGCAAAACAGGGTGAATATAAAATACTTGTGGGTTCCTCCAGTCTCCCAGGCGGCCGGTCTGCCAGGAAGTGTCTTCTCACAGTTAGGGTCTCTTCTCTTCATATGTCCTCCCAGAGCGGTACTGTAGTAACTGTGATTAATAGGGGAGCACTGGAATAGCAGTTGAAGAGTATTTACATTAACAGCAAATGGTTGTACTTGTTTTTAGGGTTTGGGGATGGAAGTGGTTGCACCAGCTGTGCCTGAAAATATTTTTAAAGTTCATATAAAGATGCTAAAAAAGAACAGAAAATAAGTAAAATATTTTTAGGTTATTTTAACAACATTCCTTTTCCTCATCTCGCCCCGTCTGTAGAACTTGTAACAAGAGCTGCATCTCTGTAAGGCCAAAAATAGCCCAAGCTCTCATTTTCTTTGTGAAGAAAGGAAATTATCTGAACTGGGGTGGTCGCTCTTGTTGCGAAACAACAGATGCAAAAGAAGCAACCAGTGAGGGCTTCGCTGCGGTGTCGGGGCTCTGGAGGTGCCCATCTCCCGGAGCAATGGGCTGTGTCCCTCTTCCGGCTCAGTCCCCTCCTCGGGTGGCCAGGGAACCGCTGAAGACTTTGCCTCAGGTGGCAGAAGTAGCTTTCACCTTGCACAAAGGCAGAAAGAAACATACAGTACAGAAATAAACTTAAAAAAAAATTAAAAAGAAAGGGTAAAAGATGAAGGAATAACACAGGAGCCCATATCTAACCCTCAGGTCATTGTCAGTAACTCGTAAAGGTGATGACACAGGGACAGGAAAGTCCACTTCCTTATTCTGCTCTATGAGAAGTGTGAGGGACAGTATCTGTTTTCATTTCTCTGGGATGGGTGTTAAAACCTGATTCTGACTGCACTAGCATTGCACTGAGATTCCAAAGACTCCACTCGTGTTCAGGTAAGTGTTTAGTGAATTTTTCTGTCTTCTCAAACCTGCAAGGTCACGTTGCTCCTCAGCTACTGCAGCGCTTCAGCGCCCCTGGGCAGGAAAGAACCACAAATCGGTTTTGGCATTACGGCGTTTCACGTTCACATTCATTTGATTAGAATATGGGTTCATTTTTAGAGAGGTGTTGGAGATTGTACTTCCCCACTCCCAATTAAAAAATTTAAAATATTTTCTTGTAATTATCATGACTGATTTGTAGCTTTATCGCACCTGGTGCCTTTAGGGTTACCACAGTCTGGCCAGATGCTTCAGGATGCGTACAGAGATACCCTTGCTCTAGTGTTGGACCATTTGGCTACATGAGAACTTCAGACTGATGTCATGTTTAGTACAACACAAGCCATGGGCAGCCATCAGCTGCTGAAGGGGAAAGAGGGAGCTGAAGGAGGAGCTGGATGCAGTGTGCCCGGCCGGACCCAGCGCAGGGATGGGCAATTGCTGGAGGGTTGGGAAGTGGTGGGGTGGGCACGGTGGCCATCACCTCGAGGGCATTGAGGACTCTTGAGGCTAAAGGAATTAGAGGACAGTGCCATTTGGCTGCTTCTCGACTGCCACCAGGAGGGTCTGGAGGTGACCTGATGGAGTCATGGTGGGAGTTGAGAGGATGTGGGACTTATTCAGCAGATTTTCTGTGAGAAATGTGGGATTGCAAAGAACCCAGTTCCTTCCAAGTTGTGCTTACTTGTATTTTGACAGTTTGTTTATTGTGGA
Source organism: Chionis minor (assembly GCA_013398295.1). NCBI lineage: Eukaryota > Metazoa > Chordata > Aves > Charadriiformes > Chionidae > Chionis > Chionis minor. The sequence continues at coordinate 83,406 of VZSF01009834.1, read as the reverse complement.
TCTTCAGACTGGTCAGGAATATTCAGTTAATATTCCTTTTTCTCTCTTGTCCGGCTAGGAAAATTCTTTGGATAGGATGTCTGGGGTTTAATTACTAGTATTGTCGAACTAAAATAAAATAAGAAATAATTAAATAGAAATGATAACAAAATAGGGGATTATAATACAAGTCCTTCTGAAGTTTTAGATAAGGTGACAATTTTTTCCTTGCTGCACTAGTGACACTTTCTAGACCATACCTCCTTCCTACACCGGGTTTGAATGGAAAACAAGAAGCAGTGTCATCATCGCCACGCAATTCTATTACTAAATTGTCAGAACATAGTCATATTTCTGGCAGCAAGGATTCAACTCCATTTCCACCTCCCCATGGATCAGCAGTGACCTTGACATTCTTGGTCAATGCTCATGTAGAGATTGCTTGGCAGGCGCAGGTGCCAAGCTGTGGAATATAATTTCCTGGCGATGTATGGTATCTGGGTGTGTAATTGGCTTCTGGACTGTCCCTCCACAGCTATAGGGTCCTTTCCTGAGCCCCTCGGCTGGTAGTTTTTAATGACCAGGAAACCATGAACCGTCTGTTTGTACGGAACTGTGGAACCACACAACTGTTGCTGGTTTTATACATTTTGTATGTGCCTCTCCAAAACAATTTAAGTGAGATCCATTATCTAAATTTTAAAATGGACTATCAGTCTAGGAGTAGGGGTGGTTTTTTTTAATTAGTGGCAAAGGTGGCATCATTATCATGCAAGAGAACACTAACAGGCAAAATTGCATAAGCAGAGTCCAAAAGTAAAATCTCTGCCGCAGCAAGCGCTTCCAGCTAAATCATGTCCTGGGGGATGAAATGATGCAGTGAAGTAATGGACATTAACGATCTCTCCCCTCTCCTTTGCACTTGCTGCTGTGCCCATGGGTGCCCGGGCAGTTCCCCTTTTGGCCACCGATGCCTTTCCCGTGGAGGGGCGCAGGAGAGCCCAAGGTGCAGGTAGGGCTCTGGCTCCGTTCCCATGTACCCTGCTCTCCAGAGGGGGGAAAAAAACCCCTCATGATTAAAGGATAATTTAGGATGTACCTGCCCCAAAAATGTTAATGTAACTGGAAAAGGTTTAGGGGAACACAGTCGGCAGAGTCGGGCTTTTAAAGTCAGTTTTGTCTGTTCAACTACTCGTGCACAGACTTGTCACTCCCCACATCCCTGTCACAGTTTCCTGGAGGGAAATGTGGGCTGCGCATCAGACCTCGTCACTTTTTCCTCTGCCCATTTAGTGGTATCAGAAACACACAAGCTGGAGGAATGGATAAAACTTCACGCTAACTGAAATACACGTCTGTCACTGCATGAACATCTCCTTAGCTTAATGTCTTATTAATTATGCAAGGTTTTCAAAACTCATCTTAAACTCATGCAACTTGGATGTGGGAGAAGTTGAGAAAAGCTGATGATATATCGACATTGTCTCTCCACAGAGATAGCTAGCAAGAAGATAACGAATGTGCCAGATTTGGTTTCTCTCCTGCTGGAGCCGCGCTCTGCTGGCCGGGGCTCCGCACTTCCCCGGGTGAAGAGTTCATCTCCCTCAAGGCAGCAAAGGGAGGGCAGTTTTGGGCTCCAGGTAATGAGAGGCGTTTAATGCCCTGAAAGATCTTCTCTACATTAAAGTGACATTTCCACCTACTACTGTGGGGTTTTGACAGTAAATCCAGGCTCGGTATCATTTTCATCAGAATCTATAAAACAACAAACTGAAGCAAATCCAGCCAGCTTATTGATCAGAGCTGGAGCTATTCTGTCTTGTTTTGGCAGCTATTTTCTCACGTTCTTGTCTTAAGCGTGAGCTGCTTTATCTGGATAACAGACAGGGTTGCATTTCTTTAAAAAATAAAAAGGAAAAAGTTATGATTTTGAAGGCATTACTGAAAACCATTCCTATGTGCTTCTTATTGCCAGTGACAGTCTGAAAGAGTGCAACATTGATGAGGACTAGTGAATAGATACAGTAATTCCAGCAGCAAATTAAACCTAGAATACTCAGGCAACTGTTTCTTCATCAACTCCATACATTTTGGACAGTTAGTGATTTGTTTCCTTCATCAGGGACCTGCAGTAATATCATGACACGTTCAAAATCTGTGTTCCAGATTTTCTTTACTTTTTTGTTAGTAGCAATATAGGGAGATGCAGACCAGCCACAAGGATTGAAATTAGTACCTAATGCAGAAGCTTTTATTGTTTGATGTCTTTCTTGCTGAACTAGTTCCTAATCTTTCATGATCATTTCATAGGTTCAAACCTCATGAGTGCCTGCTTCCTTTCTAGGACAATCTGTAAGAGAAAACAAACGCTGGCTCCAAGCACTAACGTTCGGTTATGTTGAGTCATCAATGAACTTGTATCTAATTAGAGCACTAGTGCTACATAAAATTATATTTTTTTCCTCCAGTGCATTGTCCAAGTTGCATGTGTGGAAATCCTGATTTGTTTGTGAACTCCTTTAACTCTCAGGGGCAGCAGAGGCTTTCTGTGTCTCGGGGGATGCTCTGGAAGTGTCCCAGGCTCTGGCTTTTATGGAAGACTGAATTCTCTGGAGTAGACAGCCAACAATAGCATCAGTGTTCTACCCTGCACTCTGCACTGGAAATGTCTGCCCGTTTCCCATCAACAGATTGAAATGGAGTGAGACGAGGCAGGTAGGTGGGTTTTTAAGTATGGTCTTAATTTTAGGTTCCAGAAGACTCATTGTAAATAGATGCAGCGGTACCTACGTGACTGTGCTCAGTGGTCCACATCTGAACTGAAGTCATTGCAATGTTCCTTTTCCTCAGAGCTACCAGTTATACAAACTGAAGCTTTACCTGAGCAGGGATTAGGATTTTTCATGTTTAGCTCAAACCGTTTAATGGGAAGTGAGCAAAGTAAAAAAACCCAAACCATCACCTTAAACACAAGCATCTTATTTTAGCGCTGTGTCTTTATGAAAGACTAAAAGTTATTTTGCTTCTGCCAACACTACTTTGTTGAAAATCAGCTTATGTTCAGAATACAATAAGGAGGAGGAGGAAGAACCAGATTCAATAATTTTCTTATGCTTCTAGTAATTGTTCCTTACTTTATTACTTGCCGAAGTGCCAGAACTGACAAATTATCCAATAACACAAAACTGAAGGCAGCATTGCAGTCATCGTAAAGCTGGATTAGTTTATAAAGTATCCTTGTTGTGTTTCATAAAATGAATAACTAATATTCAGCAAACCTGTTGCAGATTCTTTTCCCCCTTCTTTCTTCTTTTTCTTTCTGGCACTAAAAGGAGCAGAAAGTTAGACATTTATTTACTTGTCAAAAGAGAGGAAATTCTTCAAAAAGAAAAATTGGGTGCCACCTAAACCATTTCAGAGTGGGAAAGGAAATGCCTCGGATTTCCAGGCTGCCTGACACTCCTTTGGGCAGCTGTGTTCCTGGCGGGGGGCAGGGGAGTGGGGTCAGCAAGGGGATTTGAGGCTGGGGGTGTTGCAGCATAGTAAATTTTTTTCCAAAGGGTAATACTGAAATGTGCTCAGTGAATTATTAAGTGCTATGTATTGAATTATAACTAACAGTTGATTTAATATTAAGCTTAGAATTTGCTGAAGGCTACTGGAGGAAAACATAATGCATCAGGGCTGGCAGTTGTGGCTTTCTGGCATTTCTTTTTTATTATTTTTTTTGTTTAGCACTGTGAACCACAGACAGAGGCTGCTGTCTCCTGCGTGCAGGGGCGCACATTTGATGTGCCTTATTGTATTGCAAAGGATGCCCAGAGAAAACAACGTTCCTTTGGAAACCAGTGCCCCTGCGGGAAACCCAGTGCTGAGCTGCAGCGAAGGCGGCAGATAAGGTGCTGCCCGGAGAAGTTTTCGGATGAGTTTTTTGTTTTGCTAACTTTGTCTCTGGGGTAGGTTAAGCAGAGCACTCCACGGGGAGCACTGAAGAGCCTCTCTGAGGTGGGAAGGAAGCAGTATTAAGTCCTGATTAATCTTTTTTTTTATATATACATGCACTTTAAAAACTTCAGCACAGCAGTGTGTGTGCGCTAGCACAGCTACGCAGCTTCCAAAATCAAGCGGGGCTGAGTTCCATGGTCCGTAGTGGGGACAGGGCAAATCCGCGCTTCTCGTGTTGCCCTGCGAAGCGGCTCCTCCGCAGATGCAGAGAGGGTGTGGACAACGCTGCAGTACTTTATTCTGCTCCACAACAAAAAGAGTCACCTTCTGGCCCAGCACCGTGCAATTTAATAATTAAGAAATATTTTCTGGCACGGACACCAGTAAGAAAGAGCAAGTGCAGGTCACAGGGAAAGCACGCTGAAAGCTGTGTTTAAGTTCATTTGATTTGGTACTGGTCCCTGCAGCCCGTTCCTCTGGCGTCACGATGCACAGCCAGAAGGATGTTCCTCCTTCACGGCAAGTTTCAGCAAACATGAAGTCCTGAACTTGCATTTAATGCCTGACACAGAAGGAGGCAACCTGACCACACCTCATTCCCTGTAATTACAGTTTGTTTCAGGCTCCTGCTTCCCAGGAGAACAAGCTAATTGAAGTCACTTTACCATGTGCCGCTAAAGGGCCATCCAGATCTTTGACTGATCCTCTCGGAATGTTTTTTTTTTCTTTTTTAAGCTGCAACTGGTATTTTACAGTGCCATTAATGTGCCAGGTCACCCCTGAATGCTTTTATGAGTATGTCTACATAACAAGGCACCCAAATTAATTCTGAATGTGCTTGCTTACAAAGGAGGGGCATCGTAGTGACATTAATGAATCAGGCCATAACAGTGCGTATGTCCCGGTTTGCAACCAAACCAATCAACCGCGTTACGCTTGTGCCCAATACAGAGCTGGGACAGTGAATGCTGCCGGGGCCACCTCTGCAGCGTGCCAGCACCTACAGCGTGTGTGGTGAGTCCAGTTGGAGGCCTGTAACTAGTGGTGTTCCCCAGGGGACAGTGCTGGGTCCAGCCCTGGTCAGTGTATTCATCAGTGACCTGGATGAAGGGATGGAGGGCACCATCAGCCAGTTTGCTGATGACATGAAGCTGGGAGGGGTGGCTGCCTCCCTGGAAGGCTGAGCTGCCATTCAGCGGGACCTGGACAGGCTGGAGAGTTGGGCAGGGAGAAACCATATGAAGTTCAACAAAAGTAAGTGCAGGGTCCTGCACCTGGGGAGGAATAACCCCCCGCACCAGGACAGGTTGGGGGTGACCTGCTGGAGAGCAGCTCTGCAGAGAGGGACCTGGGAGTCCTGGTGGCCAACAGGATGCCCATGAGCCGGCAATGTGCCCTGGTGGCCAAGAAGGCCAATGGCATCCTGGGGGGCATCAAGAGGAGCGTGGGCAGCAGGTGGAGGGGGGTCATCCTCCCCCTCTGCTCTGCCCTGGGGAGGCCACAGCTGGAGTCCTGTGTCCAGTGCTGGGCTCCTCAGTTTCAGAAAGAAGAAAGACAGGGAACTGCTGGAGAGGGGACAGCGAAGGGCCACAAAGATGATTAAGGGTCTGGAGCATCTTTCTTACGATCAGACGTTGAGGGAGTTGAGTCTTTTTAGCCTGGAGAAGAGCAGGCTGAGGGGGGATCTCATCAATGTTTACAAATCCTTAAAGGGAGGGGGCCAGGAGGAGGGGGCCAGGCTTTTGTCAGTGGTACCCAGTGACAGGACAAGGGGCAATGGGTATAAAACTGAATATAGGAAGTTCCATCTGAACATGAGGAGGAACTTCTTTCCTTTGAGGGTGGCAGAGCCCTGGCACAGGCTGCCCAGAGAGGTGGTGGAGTCTCCGCCTCTGGAGACATTCCCAACCCGCCCGGACGCATCTGCAGATGCATTGGGATGGAATACCAGTGGGTGACCACAGATCCAAAGGAATGGTAACGTGCAGCCAGATCAGCATAAGCTTCTCCTGACTTGAATTAAGACCAAAATTCACTAAGGGATGAGGACCTGGAACCCCCGTTCTGTGGGAACAGACCATGCAATGAACCTCACCAGGTGCGGTGTGGAGACATCAGCCAACAAATGAAGTGGGGTGCTGTGGCCGCCTGTGCTAGCCAGCGGCTTGGTGAGCCAGGCGGCAGTCTTACGCTCTACGCTGATTTTTTTGGCTAGACTATGCTTTTGAAAGGCCTGCCGTGCAATTTTGATGGTTAACAACACTGCAGACAGTCCACTTGTCTGTCTGTTCCCTTTGTTAGCAGTGTAGATCGTTTGCTAATTAGGAGAGGTGCAATTTGTTCTCTCCACATGGAATAAAAAGCAGATAGGATGAAATTTAATAGAAAATCTTAAAATCAGGGTCTGCAGCACTGGAAGGGGAGGACAAAGTATTGGTTGGGTGTTTTTTTTTTTTAAATCTTTTGCATGTGTGGTGCGTGTACATTACCAGAGTGGCCAAGTCCCCAAGGAGAACATCAGGCAGTTGAATGTATTTTGAGGTTGTGGCGAGAGCCATCATGTTCCCAGGGCTCTGGAAAGAAATCAGGAAGGTGCTGACTGCTAATAGCTTGGCAAGCGAGCAGAAATTTTTAAAAGTTCCCTTTTAAACCTGTGTAAGACTAGAGCTACCCCTCAAAGCAGCCCATACTGACAACTAAGTCTTCCATTTTCTCTTCAGCGTGTAATTTCACAGCAGTCTGATTGCTCTTCCACAGCATTTTCATCATGCTGTACAAGAAAGGAGAAAATTACTAACAATTAGCTGAACTCTGCAGTCTTCACTCAAGCAGAACCCCATTGCCTTCACTGGGAGCACTTCCCAGGATTAGATTCAGACTTTTTCCCCATTTATCATTTGGGAAAGGGCTGAACAGAACCCCCATGGGATCCCAGCACAGTGCTGGAAGAAAAGATCTTTTTCTTTCTAGTTATTGGATGCGCACAGAAATATTTCTAGATTTGATAAGAGTATGTATCACCCCTGTGAATACATTTGATTAAAGCAAGACTTGCCATCAGCAATGATCTGGAGAGGCAGATATGAGCAACACCCTATCAGTAATTGGGAAGATCTTTTAATTGAAGATTTTCACATTTACAGTACTGTGGTGGTTTTGTGTGGGGGTTTTTCTGCTTGTTTGGTTGTTCTGTGGTGTACATTTCAATGTGTGATGCAAAGAAAGCACCCAAGCAACCAGCACTATTTAATCCAACTAAATATAAAATGAAGGAGTTAAAAAAAAAAAATACACCTGGATAAAATGATGGGCCTTATGTCTGTTAGTGTAAAGCACTTTGGAAATGTTTATCCAGTAAGCCTTTGGGAGTGACAGCTTCCCAGATCCTGATGTCTGGTGCAGCTGGGATTTCTTGCCTGCAGGGGATTTCTGTAGGTTAGATAAGCAGTTTTGCTGATCATCCGTGAAGTGGGGAAATACCTGAACTCCACAAGAAACAACTAGATGATCCCAGTGCAGGTATCTAATAATATTTTTAAAAAAAAATATTAATAATATTATTAGAAAATTATTTCCAAGCCCTCCCACATATTGGGGGTGGCTGGGAGGGCTTGGAAAGGGACCCTACATGTCTAGACCGGGGTTCGCTCAGTCTCTGACCTGTCTGTGAGGTTGTACCCTACCCGGGGAATTGATGCAAACTCCATTTTTAAGCACTGATCCCTATTTTATCCTTACCCTCGGGAAGCAGCGAGCCCCCTGCCTGCTGCGGAGCTGCCGAGGTGAGCGAGGGCACGCGTGGATTTTGCTGCCCCCCTGCCAAGGGACTGGGGACGAGCCCAGGCAGCTCCTGCCGCGGGGGCTCCCCCGGGAGCGGGGGGCAGTTCCCACAGCCCAGCCCACTGCTGGTGAGGGTGGGCAGGAGCGGCCGGGTCGTTTCTGCTGCCCCCAGAAATGCGCAGCTTTGGCAGACAGGTATTTTGCCTGCGCCAGGTGCCCCGGCAGTGGCACGAGGAGGTGGCGAGGACCTTCACGCCGTCTGTTCCCACCCGGCTTCCCCGAGCCACTGGGTTGAACAAGGTCCTAGATGAGCTCCTGAGACAGGTAACTCATCCCTATCATTATCTACCAGAGGGTCTTTTAAACTCAGCAGGGTGGGCGTAATGTAGACGCTGGTGACCGTTTCTGTGAGCTGCCAGTGCTGGTGATGTTTCACTGGAGGGGAGTTTTGGGGAGGTAAGTCACACATTGATTTGTTCCTGATGCTTTGATAACCTGTCAGCTGCCGTGAAAGCCAGAGACAGAAACATCTGTGTTTGCAAAGCTGATGCTGCTGGCTAAGACAGATGTTTGGGGTTTTTTTGGAACAACACCCGGCAATCTCTGACAGTCGTGGCATCGCTGGGACTGTCCCCACGCCAGCTGGTGCCATCTGCGGGGAGGTCTCTGCAGCTCCTGTTGCCCGATTAATTCTGGTACTTTCTTCTCTTGGACTGTAGCACTTTGCTTTGTAACTGCACTTTATCACCATCCTTCACCCCTCCAGGCGTTTCTCCACAATATATTTTTCGTGACTCCGGCAGCCGAATGACATTTTTCTCTCCCTCCTCCATCTCCTCACATCACCCGAGAGGAGGCGCTGAGCTGCCGGCCCAGGCTGAGCCGGGCGTTTACCCCGGGCTAAGGGCAAGCTGGGAAGGGCTCAGTTCTCGGGGAACAAATCCTAAAACAGCTTTTCTTCCCCAGGAAGGAAGGTGCAGCCGTTACCAGGTTGGGTACCACTGTGCCCAGGTTCAGCTCGGCCGCCGGAGCACAGCAGCACTGCTTGTGGTAGATATCTGTGCAGGTGGAGCCTAAATTTAATCTCCAGTTAGGAAAGGTAATATAAATATTTTTTGAGTAAATCTGGGACTAATAAAAAAAAAGGTCTGTTCTTGCTTCTGACTTGTCTTTTGCCTGACAACAGAAAGAACGAACAATTCCCATAACGTTTGACAGTCCTACAAGACTGTCAGCTCGCTCCTACCAGTTAAAACCCATTTGCCTTTTCCTTAGTTTAAACTTACAGGAAGAAAACCCTTTTTGTTAGGCAAAGAGGCACTTGCCAACATCAGGACTTAGAAAACGGTTATTCTTGCGTGCTCCTAAGCCCCGTGTTTTTTCTTCTCTTTGTTTTCACGTCTAAAAACGACAGGAAGGTCGACGTGACCATGGCTTAAAAATGGGGACCGTGAATTTGACAAATGCTGCAGCCTCACATGATTTTACTTCCATGAATAATTTTTTGCTTCCAGTGAGAACCACTTCTTGAGGAGGAAGAGGCTGACCCATGGAGCCCTTCTAAAAGACGCTCTGATAACTCCTGCGTTTTCACTTCAGCAGGGCCATTTGTTTGTGTGCTTGACATTTGTCCTACGTTTTTGTGCCACCTACTACAGCTGCCTCTGATCGAATCACTGCTTCTGTTATTATTTCTCTGTTCCTTGACTTTTTCCAGTGAACTGAAAAAACTTTCATTTTTGTTGGCTATTGATCAGATAATCCACAGGTCTGAGCTGCTCTGACGTACCTGGGGCTGCAGGTTAATGTACTGGAAAACAAATAGATAGAAGGAGCAGTTTATGGTGGGGTTTTTTTTTTTTCCCCTGTACTTACACAATGTTTTAATATTTGCAATACAGTTTTGGTGCATTGCGATTGACAGTAATTACGTTACAATACATTTAGAGTGTGTTTCCAGGAGGGGTCTCTGAGAAAGCAAAACAGCCCGTAATTCCCTTCAAAATACTCAGCTCTGCTCTCTTCCCCCTCAAAAAACATCTCCATTGTAGGTAAAATAATTGGTTTGCAACTAGTGCCTGAACACCTTCAACAAATTCAAAAAAATTGTCACTATTTAAATTTTTTCGAGAGGGGAAGCGGTCATTTCTCATGTGTTTTTCCATGAAGGATTTCCTTTAGCTCTTGCCTCCTTTGGCTGGTGTGGTACAGAGATGTGGGAAAGGTCCTCAGCGGAGCAGATATCCCCCTGCAGCCCGTGGAGGTCCGTGGTGGAGCAGATATCCCCCTGCAGCCCGTGGAAGATGCCACGCCGGAGCAGGGGGATGCCCAAAGCAGGCTGTGACCCCGTGGACAGCCTGCACTTGAGCAGGCTCCTGGCAGGAGCTGTGTCCCTGTGGAGAGGAGACCCCACACTGGAGCTGGTTTTCTGGCAGGAGTTGTGACCCCCTGACACTGGAGCAGTCTGCTCCTGAAGGACTGTGCCCCGTGGAAGGGACCACGCTGCAGCAGTTCATGAGGAACTGCAGCCTATGGGAAAGACCCGTGTTGGAGAAGCCCGTGGAGGACTGTCTCCCGCGGGAGGGACCTTTGGTGGGCAGCGGGCGTCCAGCCGGGGACACCCCAGCACAGCCGTAGCGAAGGACGGTTGCACGGGTCACTGTCTTTGGGCACAATTATTCCTGTACGGTTCAAATGTCGTGAGAAGGGCACAAGAGGAACACCCTCAATGGGATACAACCTCTTAAATAACCATAAATATATTGGAAGCGATGTGGAATTTGGTCATTAGAGGTGGTGAGTTGACTTACCTTCATCTCTGTCTTACTCCAAGAAAGACTGAGAGCATTAAACACCTTTGAAGACGGGACCATACGGGAAAGATGGAGTTGCTCTTTTGGAGGGTACGGAAGGCTCCTGCTGCTGCTCCTCCCCAGGATCCAGCGGTGGGATGCAGCACCGCCACAGGAGAGGCACATGCTCCCAGCGCGTTGCCTGGAGCTCGTAAAGAGAATTAAATAACACTGTTGCTGATTTTCATTTGTATTTTATTTACCTTTTAGGCAAATATGTCTTCTCCTTAAGATACAACTTTATATGGCTCCCAGTATTTTATAAGGGGTTGGATTCTGGTTATTTGGTGAGCTTAGGCTGTGCCTCTTCCTCTGCGAGCTCCGAGTGCCGGTGTGCAGCCTCCAGCCTCCAAGAGGGAAGAATGGGCCGACACAGCAGCCATCCCAGGATTCCATCAAAACTGAAGTTCGGGAAGTTCTGGAGGTGAGATTGGGTGCATTTGCATGAAAAATCAGCAAAGCTTGGAAACCTGGGCAGGAGCCAACGCGGCCGCCTGCCCTGCTCAGGAGAGACGCCCCCAGGAGCTTTTCCAAAGCCTTCCAGAGCATGTGACAGCAGTGGGAGCTCTGCTAGGAGGGAGCAGGTGGATTAGCTTGACCTTAGAGTTTGGACTATTGGTTAATTCAGGTGTCCATGCAAACCAATCTCTGAGTTATTTCTCTGTCTGAGAGATTATGAATAACAGGATCAACTCGTAACCTCTTCCGAGTTTCCACGCGACTTCAGCCAGGACAAAAATATTTCTTATTTACCTACTTACACCATTATTACCACCCAGATGGCTACAAAGATATAGAATTATAAAACTACATGCTTCTACAATTAAGCTGCATTTTTACTGCGTGATTTATAAAGCTGTGACAAGGAGACCCTGCTCTAATAAAGGGGTTTTTTCCAAACGAATTTGCATCAGTTTCATAGGTCACACTTCTCACTTCAGCTCTTTTGTCTGCCATTTGCTATGGCTGTTAAACAGCTTTAAAATTAGAGTGTGATTATTCAGAAACCACTTCATAAAACATTATATGCCATTTGCCACCGGTTTTTCCTTTATGTCTCGCACTATGCAAAAGAAACTGATGAGTTCGAACCAGCGATGGAAAGTTCATTATGGATAATTGTTGATTTGATAGGAAAGTGAATTATAGAAAAGTGATCAGAAACATCTAATTGTCTCCACTCTGGACCATGACGCCTTACAGATGGGGGGGGGCGCATGCAGTACCTTTGGTGGCACGGAGATTACTAATAGATCTCCTGCTAACGGGACTGACAAATACAGGGCAAACTGTAGAATATTTCACAGCTGTTACTAAGCACAAATGAATTAATGGTAAACTGTATTTTTAGAGAAAAAAATGTATTGGTGATAATGTAGGGTGGGTGGTTTTGGTGAGGGGGAAGGTGGGGTTTTGGCTACCTGGATAACCAGCTTTAGATCACTTTTACCTAAGATTTCTGTCTTCAGGTTGATCTTCTGATACTATTGGTCTAATAAGGGGCAGCTTATTCCCGTTGCTGAGAGGCACATGCCATCGCACGCATCCCAAAACGGGGCCAGCTTGAGGTGGAGTGCTTTTATGGACCAGGTGATCCTTCTCAAGGAGTGAGAGATGACAAGAAATTGTGGTTGCCAATGTTTTTTTTTCTTACAATAATGAAATGTTAATATAATATCAACAGCCTCAGCTGTCTCAGTATCGTTATTATTTAGCTTGCTTTGAGCCCAAACACTTGCGTATAGGATGGTATTACTCCATCTGGGGGGAGTGAAAGCATGAGAAAGCAGGGACCTGGGAAAGGATTTTATTATTTAGAGTAGGATGGCAGGGAAAATAGAAGGAATTAAAAACAAATAAACAAAAAATAACAAAACTTAGAAGGAATTAAAACCAAAGCATTCAGGGGAGAAAGTAAACTTATTTTCTGTGTCTTTGTGTAACTGTGCCAGCAAAATCAACCATTCAACAAGTAATGATGAGGGATATTGTGAGCCGGAAAAGAGGCCCCGTTCTTCTCCTATAGCCAGTGCGTGAAAACGGGGAAAGGAAAAGGCCAATCAGTAAAAGTGAAAATGTCAAGAAAATAAAGATGTCGTTTGAAGTGCGGGGACTTTAGAGTTAACCTAAAAGACAGAATGTTCTGCTGAAGCTCGTGTGCAAGGTTAAACCTGTACATATTTCTCTCCCCCCAAAGTCTGCTTTTTCCAAGCCTCATTAACCATTTTGCTGAACATTACAATCATTACTCTTCTGCCAGGTTATATCACATTTTTCAACCTTTTAGGTACAGACCTTAGAACTATTGATCCAATGAATCATACTGACTTAGGTGCTGGCTGCTGCTGAAACACTTCTCTAGAAACCAGGATGTTGGCTAAATAGTGAACTTTTTTTTTTCTGATTTTTTTTTTTGGAATATTCTTTATGTAAGGGAGTATTTTTCTACGTGGAAGAGGCAGCGGCACGGGGGCATCACCTCTTTGCCGTTTCTGTGGCACTGCCTGATGCTTAAGGCATCCAATGGCAGTGATGCACAAACACCAAAAAACCCCAAACAGATCTATTTTTGTTCTTCATCACTGAAAACAATGAGATCTATGTACCATAGGGGCTTTTTCTACTCAATATCTGAAGCTATTGATGTTATTTTGGCATTTTACTTGCTAACTGGCATCGTTTGGCGTGCCATGGGAGTACGAACAGGTCTGACCGACCTCTTGGGGGGGTAACCTGGAGAAGAGAAGGTTGAGGGGAGACGTTATCACTCTCTACAACTCCCTGAAAGGAGGGTGTAGTGAGGTGGGGGTCAATCTCTTCTCCCAAGGAACAAGTGACAGGACAAGAGGAAACGGCCTCAAGTTGTGCCAGGGGAGGTTTAGGTTGGATATTAAGAAAAACTTCTTTACCGAAAGGGTTCTCGGGCATTGGCACAGGCTGCCCAGGGAGGGGGTGGAGTCGCCGTCCCTGGAGGTATTTAAAAGCCGGGCAGACGTGGTGCTGAGGGACATGGGTTAGGGGTGGGTTTGGCATAGGTTTATGGTTGGACTCGATGATCTTGAAGGTCTCTTCCAACCCAAGCGATTCTATGATTCTAACCTCCAGCAAAACCAGGGCTGGCAAAAATCCCCCGTTTGCACCAACCCAATGACTGCCGGTTATATTTCTCTGCAATGCCTACGGCGCTGCCGTAGGTGCGATAGACGCAGATTGGCATCGGTCATCCCTTCCTTTCCCGGTGTTCTGGGAATGCCAAAAGGCTAAGCTATTTGGGTGAACAACTGATTTTGACTGAGCAACGGGAAAATCCTGCCTTAGCTGCCAGAGGGCACATGTGTGCATTGCATTAGGAGCTTTGGCTTTTTGTCTTGTAATCGGGATTATGGTACTTAAAGAATGGGCCTAGAGTTTATCCACCACGTGAATGATTAGTATAACTTGAAATCTAGAATAAACGTGCAGCCAGATGTGATGCTTTCTCGGACTGTGGCGATGGTTATTGAACTTGGCCATCAGAAACTGAAATAAAGTCTTCGAGATGAAATCAACAGGAGATGAGGTGTGAAAAGTTATCCTGTTCCCAATTTATGTACTCTAGTTACAGAGCTGTTCATAAATTCTGACCAGCTTCTGTAGGGGACTTGACAAGAAAATAATAATCTAATTAAAACTGAGATATTAAAGATTCCCAAGCATCTCCTCAGTCTGAGATGAGACATAACAATGAATAGTTTAATCCTGAAAAACTCAGCTTTAGTGCACACGTTGCAGATTGGATCCAGGTGTATTTAGGAAAAAAATGCAGGACATGATGTATAGGACTTTGTCCAGGGGCCAGGCCTGAAAATAGGTTCTATTTAATAAACGGAGTGCGAAAAGAAGGCTTGAAGGATCCTATCTGCAGAGCAAAGTATTATTTTTATTTTCATTTTTTCAGTGCCTGCAGCAGGAAAGGAACAAGCTCCTCCTGCTTGGAAGAGCCTGACACCTGGAGAAGGCAGGGACCGCACAGATGCTTCCTGCCTTGCTCCTATTGCAAGTGGCTACAGGGAACTTGTAACAGAGTTAGGAACAAGATGTTCTGAGCCTCAGACTAGGACTTGAACATCAGGTTTCTTTGTCTTCTGTCTCGAGTACTTCACGTTTGGTTTTCTGTTGTACCCGGGATTCTGAAAGCTGCCAGCGAAATCCTGCACCTTCCCCTGTCATCCCCGAGACAGGAATACAGAAGTATCCCCCAAACAACATGAACGGGATACATTCTCTTTATTAATTATTAGATAAATTACAATGACCTTTAAAAATACCAACTAAGCTAATTATATTGTAAACGTTTTTTCTTTTTTGTCTGCAGAATGAAATGCATCATTCACGAGCTTGACAACTCCCAGCACTAAACTGGGATTACAAAACTGCATATGAATATCCAGTTTACCGCAAAATATACATTGGCAATGAACTCAAGACAACATATTTTGGCAGATCGGAGTTGCTCTCTGGAAGGTCCAAGAGAAATGAGCTGTATGATTTATTTGGTAGAAAAACGTTTTGATAGAATATTCAACAGAATTTCCCAATTCACTTATCTGCTTTGTTTTTAAGAATCAAGTGGTTGAAATAGTTAATAACTTTGAATGAAATGAACTTTTCTTTAGCGAAGCAGACGACAACAACAACAAAAAAAGCTGTGGTAATTCTCTTGCAGCTTTCCAAAACAATTAGACGGTAATGACTGCTGAAGAGATTTTCATGTTGTTTCAAACACTGGTTGGAACAATTGGAAGCTACAAATTTTTCTCATTGTGACTTTATTATCTGAAAGGAAATGACTAATTTGGAGTTTGTTATTATTGTTTTATAGTCCATGAAATATAAGTATATAAGTAAACATTTCCATGAATTTAAATATATAAAATACATAATGTGAAATCGTTAAAAATTAAATCGTTCCTTAGCTGAGACTGAGCCAGGCTGAATGATAACCAGTGCTGGTCTGTGGTTTCCAGTACCCCGGCACAGCCTGCCTGGATCGGAGCCGCTGGCAGGTCCCACCTGAAGTGAATCCTGGTGGTGCCACGGGGACCTTGACCTTGGCTGGCTGCACGCCTCCCTTCCTGGGGCTGGGGGCTGCCAGCCCGTGCCCCCGCTGCAGTGCCAGGCATTGCCGGTCCCACCTGCCTGGCACTGCAGCCTTGACCTTGCCAGGACAGAGACACACATGCTGTAGCCAGCACACACGCAGCCAGCTTCTACTGTAGCATTATTATTATTATTAATTATTATTATTTATTCTTCAATTAAAGAAACGCTCTCTCTTCCTAGGCCTATTTTCCGTAGCATCTTATTCTCTGAGGTCAAACATATGGTAAGCGCAGGCGCCTTGGTGAGCAATGCCTCTCTACGTTCTCCGGTCGCAAGGTGGACCCAGAGCAAACGTCTTCACAAGGTGGCATCGGCGAGGACCGCTGAGGAAGGTGTGAAGCTGGTGGATGCTGCTGCGAGAGGGTAAGGGTTGGCCCCGGATGTTTTGCAGATAATACATTTCATACTACTTATGCACCACCGTCCTTCCTTGTTCACTGTGTCCCTTCTGAGAGGAACAACTCAAACCCCCCCTGTAATTCATTGAAAGATGGCCTGTGTTTAAGAATTATTGTATATTGCATTGCAGTGAGACTGCTTCTGCTGAAACTATTATTTTCTATCTCAATACGAGTATATGAATGAGTAACGATATACGAAAAACATTTGAAAGAGCGCCTTCCTCCCCTTTTATCTATTGTTGATTTAGAGTAGTTCCGTTGATAGGGCCACAAGGAGAAGCACTTTCTCCTGTGTGGATTCCCTAGCACTTAATGAGGTCTGGATTTATACTGCAGCCTTTTTCTTCCTAGAAACGCCAGTATCAATCTTGCTCCTTTGCGTGTCAGCCCAGGGTCTGTGGCGCTCCGGCCTCCTGGTTCCTCAGGAGCTCTAATCCGCTCCGAGTTCGGCGCAGCTGTACGGCCCCAGGTAACTCCCTACAGCCACGTGCCAGATGCTCTTCCTGGCATCTCACCTCACTCCTCACCTCGCCGCAGGCTTTAGCTGTCCCCGAGCTCTACCCCAGAGGAATTTTTCCAGGCTGTTTTGATCCTCATCCAGACCATATGCATTTCCTTCCCTTTTAAGTGCAGTACACGTGCTGTTGGAAGCGGGCGTCCCCATCGGTGGCGTCCTGCCCCTTCCTCCCCAGAAACGTTCCCTCCGCACCACCCCCCTTCTCCCGGCTCCCTTCCTCTGTCACACCACCCTTGCGCAGAGGAGGGGAAAACCAAAAAAAAAAAAAAAGTCCCCATGGCTTTTGAAAGCTGCTATGTTAACCTTTAAATCCCTTCCAAAATCCCGCTGTGCTCCGGTGGCCGCAGCTCGCCCCTCCGGCGCGGGTTCGGTAAATGACAAGCTGCAACTTCTGCTCCCTGTTATTTCGCTCTCCCCGTCTCCAAACCTTTGCCGTTCCCTGTGTTTCCCTCCTGTAGCATCCCGCGTCACGCAGGTTATTAGCTCGCCAGCTGTCTCCTCTGCTCGACTTCTCCCAATGCCAAGAAAAATGGGATCCTGAATCCTGATTCCGAGGCTGCACTCTAAAGAATAAGCATTATGATCATTGGTGCCATTCTGATTTATTCCGTCATCGTACCTGCTTACAGCACATGAGCTTCAGTGTACAGTAACGATAGAGATAAATTTTGGCCCCTTATTTTTCATAACCACTTCCTAGCTGTATATCATCAATTCTCCTCTCATTTAGATACTTGCTGCTGCTTTGGGAAAAATAAAAATATCCCAGTTGGCTAGGTAATAAAGACGGTGAAACAAACTCTGAAGTGCATTTTACAATGGAATTTGATTGTGATAATTTTTCATATGTTAAGAAAGAGCATGCTGGCTTTCTCTGGGAAATGTTTGGGTTTATGGTTTGTTTGGGATTTTTTACATCCACAACTTGTCGTCATCTGGAAGATCTCCTTTTTTTTTCATGGGAACACAGAAACAGCCCAGCATTTACCAGCTGAGTTCACTGAAAACCCATATATTATAATGTAAGGACACTTGAAGTCGCAGGGCTGGCACTCGAAACGAAACCTTTATGCAGCGTGAATCTGAATTTTGAAAGTACACCTCCCTGCAAGTCTGGGGGAAATACCTAGGGGGGAAAAAAAGGAAACACCAGATATATTTCAGATGAAGCGAATGCGATCAGCTACTGCCAGGGCTCTGGGTGCTCTTCTGGAGAGCTTTAGCCAAGAGGGCTTTTGCAGCCAGAGGCCGAGCGTGCCATTCCCGCCGCGCCGGCAGCTTCCACTGGTGCTTTTGTGTAGCAGAACTTGGCCATGGTTTCAGTGGGGTCTGAGAGCTGGGCAGCAGGTTTGCCTGTGGGGCTCACGCGGCTCCCCCGAGGCTGTCGGGGTCTCAGGGTCTCGGGGCGGCTCTCGACACTTGCACTTACCCTGCGGCACGTTGCTCTCCATCCCTCGTGGTCCTCCATCTCCACAGCTCGCAGGGTGGCGTGTTCCTGGATGGAAAAGGGAGAAAGAAGCTTCCAGGTTTTGGAAGCAAGCGCAGCACGCTCTCGCACCCAGCTGCACGGGCTCGCGCTGCGGGAATCGGGGCTGCAGGAATGCTCTCACCCGGCTCCGCGGGCGGATTCTTTATTGGCTCATTGAGGTTTGGTTTCACGGTTGGCCAAAGCATATCCTGGGTCACCTCCACCTCTCTTATTGAGTGAGTGAGACTCACTCTCTTGGCTGCCCAGTGAAATTACATATTTTGCTGCGTTGTTTCAATTATGAAAACCATAGATAGATATCTGGGCTCTCACTGGTTATCACACTGCAGAAATTCCCTTGTCCCTTTGGGAAGTCGTGTGTGTGTGCGTGTCAAAATGGTCCTCTCGGAAGTCGCCGGAGAATACCCTGTTGCTCCAGGCAACACAGATGCTCCCCTCTCAACACCTCCTTTTACCTCTCCTTTCCCAGCCCGCGTACATGAATTTACCAACTGAATGTTCTTCATTTTATTTATTTTGTATTATTAACAGGGAAATTGCAGAAATATTCAGATAAGTTGGAAACGGTCCTATTGCACAAGAATGAGAAATTATCTACGTGGTGATTCTGTGATGCTGTTCCTCAGCTGCCGTCCTTGGGAGACGGCCGCAATTGTTCCCATCAAACAAAAGGAGTCTAATGAAACTATTTTAATCTGCTGATCAGCTATTCAGAGAGAAAGGGATGGCCCTGTTAGGTGTCTTTGGAGGCTGGAAATGAGTGCAGCAATGGTAATCAGAATATTCATATTTATTTACACTTCTTAGCAAGCTATTGTGTGCATAATGTTGTTGGAGGTTGCTTCAGCTTCCTATTTCATTCCCTGCACCCTGGGCTGGTTAAAGAGCCCCAGGTCTAGTTACGCTGCTGTGCTCAAACCAGGAGGCTCAGCTCTGTACTCTCCCTGTAGTGCTCGGAATGGGAAGATCTACTGGGAAGTCACTCAGAGAAGCTAATTTAGATGCCTGTTCCGCTACTCTGAAGACCTTCCTGCTAGTGTAATCTCTTGGTTTATGTGATTTAAAGCAAGGGGTTTCTGATGGGAATCCAGCTTTTACAGCTTTCAGACAGTTTTTGGTAAGATCCCTAGCTGCACATCTCCAAGTGGTTCTGGCAGGGCAGAGATCAAAAGGACAACCTCCTTTAGGAACCACGAAGCTGATGGGAAGTCCTCTCCTCCTCCTTCACGCTGTGAATGTTGCGATCGGATAACACGAGTCTCAGTGCCACGGGAATGACAGGAGAAGAGTGTCAACAATAAACATTTTATTAGAGCTTGGCAGGTTGAAGGAGACTTGTCTCAGGTCTCGCAGGTAATGAGCTCTTACCGACATCCTGTCTCGGGCTGGCATTCATTGTTTCACACAAAATCCTTTTGCGGCGGAGCCTGCAACCCTCCTAGTTGCCTGAAGGCAGCGCGGGACGCTTGCCTGGAGTCAGCCGGAGAGGGGAGATGTGGTGTCTCCAGCTGAGACAAACCCACCTGAACATCAAAGGGTGGGCTCTGCCCCCACGTGCCGGGTGGTTCGTGCTTGTGCCACACAAGCCCTTTGGGTGGGACAGTCGCACGGCAAATAGGGGGTGAAGTTAGTTCTGAAGGTATATTCTTTCCAGCGTTGGAAATAACGTGTCCTCTTGTTTGCAGTAAGCACAAGAAAGAAGAAGACATGAAGCCAATGTGGTTGACTAAGATCTTCTAAAGGAGAATGGGGTCCAGCTCTGAGGTGGTCTTCAGCTGTAAAAAACCAGCAGTAAACAGAGTTATATTAGGTAGGAGAAATTAATTTCACCCATATGCTCGTAACGAAAGTAAGGAAAGAGGGTTTGGGGAATAAGACAAAGTTTATGTTTCCTTAGTTGTATCTAGGTTCCACGTTCCGTTTAGAAAGATGAAATATCTTTCACTGCATTTATTTCCCTACCAAGACAATTGGTTTTGTTATTTTACCAAAAAATATATAAACTCTCCCAAATCTGCCCATGCCTGTGAATAACCTGGCGATAGCAAGAGTCTCCGGGTAAATCTGGGGCTCACCCCAACACGTGTTGGGGTCAGAACTGGCTGAAGCTGTTGAAAATTACAGCAATGAGTAAAAATTTCCTCTAAAAAGAATAGACCAACTAACAGCCCTGTTCCTGATACACTGTGGCTGTCAATTAGTGCTATATCAAGTTCAGGTGAATTCACGTAATTGTACGTCAGATTTTGTTGGTGATGCCAAAGGAACCAACAAGAATTAGTCTTTTCTTGCAATGATTTTATATGCATGTCAATGAATAGCATATTGTACAGAACTTTTAATTAAGACAAGCTAATTTTTATTAAGCATTTCTGATTCTGTCTGTCCCATTTCTCCACCATGCTATGCCTTTCCGCGTTGCCAAAACCTGTTGAACTGTGGCATCAAATGGCCAGAGAACATCACTTTACCCAGAGGAAAGCGCTGCACTTCTATAAAGGAAGGTATTTTTCTTTTGCTGAAATGAATCCTTAAAAAATATATCCTGAAATAAGTGAAAAGACACAAAATGCAAGAAAATGCCCATATTGAGAATGCAGATTTTGCTCATGCTTTGTCTATATAATACCTGAAGTCCTTGTGCTGCTGTTTGTAATAAATTATATATCGCCTCTTTTCTGGCTTTTTTTACTATTATCTTTTCTGTGACCTATTCTTCTTTCCCCTACTCGTCATCTTCCTTACTCTTCGTAAAATGTTATAAAGGAGAAAATTACTAAGTTTAAGGATCAGATGAGAAGAAAATTACGTGCTTCTTGTCCATGTGATCGGGCTTTGTGATCATATCCACTGAGGGTGAGGCAAATAACTGTGGGACCCGTGTAATAGCTCCAACCGAGCGCATTATTTCTGATGAATAGTGAACACTTTTCCAGTCATTCTGACACTATTTTCAGATTTTGGGTCAATTAATACTTTCTGAATATTCTGGATGCGGGAGGAAAAGATCCAGGCAGAGATCCCACAAAACTGCAGGGAAGCAACTGCAGAGCTGTTGGGTTTGTGTATGTAGAGACTTTGTGGAGTATGGAGACCCAGGTTTTGTTTGTTTTCTTTAAAAAGGGAATGGAAACGTTTCCGTTCCACCGGGTGGGATTGTGTCTGAAGCTGTTGGTTGTCCTGCTAAGGGCTGGCTGGGGGCTCTCCAGGTGATGCTCATCCTCCTTTCCCAGCTCAATTCTGCTGGTGCGTGAACTGCTGCCCCACCGGCCATCACCACCGCGTGGCTGGTTGAACACACCAGGAGCCAACGCAGGATTTATTTTCCATGTTTGAGAAAATCTGCACATTTCACTAAAGGGACAAACGACAGTGGCTTGTACACGTCCCTTCTGATCAACCAGGAGGTTGAAATGTCCATGAGGAAAATGTTTTTGTGGCCGTTTGTGGCGATTACACTGATTAACTCCAGAAGATTGAGAGCGTCAGACTCTGTTAGTTTGGATGATCCTTTGCAGGTCCACGAGCTGATGTGGGTCTCGCTCTTCTTCGAGCATGAGCACCTACGCTTTATGTCTAAGATGTGAACAGAAGCGTATAACTCTTTCCTTTTAGAGAAGCAATAAATGCTGCGCTAGAGTTTCAATCTGAATTGAGATATTAGTGAAGTAATTAGGGAGACAGTCCTATGGAGTCAGAGAACTCCTATCGGGAGCCCGGCACCTGCGGTGAGACGCTGCACAGCCATCAGTGAGAGACCATCATGCTGTTCCCTGAGTAAAGAACTTGCATAGCATTTCAAATACATTTCCTAAAATGCGTATAATGATGATAGAGCTAGGGTGAGTTTCAGTCTCTGGCTTTTTCCCCCTGGTAACATAAATGAGGGTTATTTTTTCTGACCCCGCTGTGTGTTAGTGTAGCGTGAAAACCCTATCTATTGAAAAATCGGTTGCATAGTGAGTTCTAGGGCTTGAATTTACTCTCAAATAGTAAGAAATACACTGTGGCTTTCCAGTAGCATGTAAGACTGTAAGGGTTAAGAGCGAATTATGTGCTTTTAATGGGATGGTAACTTGGAGAGAATGTAACTTTGTTGATAAGCCTTAGAATATACTTTAGATAGATTTTGTCCTTGGCAGCCGTCTCCACCGTATCTCCTTACAGGTGCAATTGAAAACAAAACTCCTGTATCCTCCATGGAATTATATTATGCCACGCGGCGTGGCGTAATGATATTGCTGGTTATGGCGGGATGTGCTGCCTGCAGCCCGTTTCTGAGGCAGAAGAGACATTGACCTTGGGCTGGCTCAGCCAGAGGCCCCCGGCCCCCCGCGGGGTCCCCGCTCCCAGCGCTGCACGCCCCAGGGCCACCCCGAACGGCCTTTGGGAGCCCAGCGCGTGGAGACCGCAGGGATGGGGCTGGTGTGTAGTAATTATGGGGACTCCCTTGGAAAATGATGATTTATCATCAGCATCCTCCTTCCCTCCCCCCCGCTCCGTTCAAGGGCGCCACCTGGCGGCGGGCGCTGCGCACTGATCTGGGGTTCGCCCCCCAAATCCTACACACACACACACACACACACACACACACACACACACACCCCCCCATTCACACCCCCCCGAGACTGGCTTTGCAAGGCGAGGAGGAGGAGGGAGAGGATGCTGTGGGGGGTCTTGTCGAGAAACTCGCGTCCCCCCGTGAAATCCGTGAGCTTTTTCCTCCTCTCCCTGTGCGTCGCGCAGCTTCTTAATTGGAGCTGTGCATGGTCAAGGTCCAAGCAGGGGTTTTACAAGCAGCGGGCGCTGACCCATGGTATTGCCGTTAACCGGGGTTTGGGTTGCACGGCTGCGACCCCGAGCTCGGCCCTGGAGAGCCGGAGCGCGCCCGGAGCATTCCTCCCTGCCTCTGGCACCGCCGCTTGCCACGCGTTTCTGCATCCTATGGCAAGGTCGTAGCCGCAAGACTGAGCAGTCCTCCTCCTTACTTCGGTGGCTTTACCTGCTTAACTGTAATATTTGGGGAACTGCAAGCTTGTATTTCCTGCTTGGGAATATTCAAAGAAGGAAGGAAGGCCCTCTCGCCACCAAAAAGAGATGCTATAATAAGAAAAGAGTGAAAAAAAGAAAAAAAATACTGGAAATCTGTTTTTGCTATTGAAACGAAGCACATTTCCTTGCCTAATGGAATTTATCTTCGCAGGTAGCATGTTTTGTGCTGTGAAGAAGCTGACAGCCATTCTCTCACAAGCTCCTCAAGGTAGAAGTTTGTGAGAGCTGCCAAAATGCATCGTGTTGCCGAAGCTCCCTGCCAGTGCGCACCACACGGCACGTGGGGGAGCCACCGGCTGCCCCCCTCCAGGTACGTCCCCCTCACGTGCCATTCCAGCAGTTCCTCCTAACCCAAAGGAGGCACGGTAGCCGTGTGTACCAAAAATAATGCAAGAAAATGTTCCAGGAGCCACACTGCTCACCACGGAGTGCGGGGGGGGAGGAGGAAGGTGCAGCACCAGCGCGTGGTGGGAAGAATTAGGAGCTCAGTTTGTTGGTTTTTTAGAGGGTTTTGGCAGAGTTGCAGCGCTTCCAGAAAGCCCAGGGAACGTGTGCGGGGGGAGCAGCGCCCGTCTTGGCCAGCAGCGCTCGGGATTCCCACACAACAAGCGCCGCGTGCCATTCCCGCGTGCCATTCCCGCTGCTCCCGGCGAGTCTGCCGGGCCCTCCCCCGGACATTCCCCGGAGCAGTGGTAGGGGTCACGCATGCTCCGAGCAGGAGCGATCGCTTGCTGGGAGCTCTTCTGATCTAATAGGCTGAGGAAAGCGAGAGGAGCTCGTATCCGTTAAGAGGAGTGAATTATTTCGTGTTGCTATTAGCCACAGCGCTGTTCCATTATACATGACTCTTCGCGGATCAAAGCCGCAGCAAAAGGCAGCTCCTCGCTCGTGTTAAGCATTAGTCTTTTTGTCGGCGAGATGGCATTTGATAACCTCTGCTTTTCTCAGCAAAGGGGCGGGCGTTCACCCTCCCTGTAAACATTTCCTAACTGGCTTCAGTGGTAGAAATATTCAGAGCAGAGAGCGCTCGTTGTTGCCCTGCGGTGTGAAGAATCTCAAACACATCTGGGATTTTGACTCCTCCTCTCGCTGGGGTGTGCCGTGCCTCGGCAGGATGCGTGGAGCTGCCGGAGCACGTTCGGAAGTGCTAGCGAACGCTGTCGTCTGATTAGACCTGCCACATAAATCTGTGGGGCTGCACGCGTCTTGGATCATTCCTTTGCAGTTCGTGGTATTTTTTCTCTTTATATCCCGTTCTCGGCCAAAGAGAAAATGCCTGTGACTTGTTTGGATTGCTGGTTTGGGGTTGGTGGTTTTTTTTGAGGTTCCCACTCAAATTTCCTTGTGTATTTGAAAAAAAATTCTTTAGTCTTCTATATAAGATTAAATGCTCCAGGTCTGTAAGGGCCAAATTAATGGATGACACAAAATATGTGATTTCAAATAAGTTTAATTTCTAAGCCTCATATTATGGCTTTTTTGGCTTAAAAGTAGCACAGTTTGAGCTCAGGGGCTGATGGAGGACAAGGTGCGCTATAGGATAATTGTTAAGCTTTTGTTCTGTTCTGGTGGGATTTAAAACAGCAACTCACCTCCCCACACACAAGCTCGGCTAGTATTTTACATGTTTTCAGGCTCGAGTTCACCACCATTCATTCAGGATGAATAAAAAAAAAATAATTAAAAAATAGAGAGAACGGACTTCATTACTTGCGCTCTGGAAGTGATTTGACAGCCATTTAGGAAAATAGTGAACATTCCCCAGTTTCCCTGGTCACCCCTGTCCCTCAGGAGCAGAGCGAGCACAGACCCGTTCGTCTGTCCTGCCCAGCAGCCCGGTGCGCGGCGGCGGCTCGGAGGAGCAGCGATGCCCCGGCGCTGTCGTTCCTGCCATCAATGATCCCAAGGCTCCACCGAAAAGGACGGAGAGTGCGGTGTGACCCAGGAGATGAGTAAGGATCGTCGTGTGTGGCAAAATGACCGGGCTACCATTTGTGTCCACAAATAAAGCCTCCAGAGTGCAACCAAATGATAAAGATCCTCTTATTTTGCATTTCTTAACTGCTTGCTTTAAAGTTGACCTTATTCTCAGTGGTAAGTATGGTCTGGCGCTACACGAACAAACTGGGGGTTACGTTTAAGCCATGATCCATTTAGGTCTTATTGCCTCCTTCGGCCAAAAGTGTGTATTAGTTGGTTCATTAATTTATTCTAAACCTTCCGTCAGCTTCACCTTGACTTGTATTCCATGAAATATCAGTCGATTGGGTAACTTTGGGGTTGTTGTAAGGGTAAGAAAAATGTTTTTTGGGGGCAGTTGGTTGGCGGGGTGTCTTATAGAGCCCTGGGCTTCCCTACCCACACTTTGGCCAGCAGTGCCCCACGGCTCCGGGGAGCCCCACGGCTCCGGGGAGCCCTGCTCCTTGTGTCCCTGCAGGACTGAAAGGATGCTCTCCTGCTGTCAAGGAAAACATAATATTTATCATTCTACAGTTTATTATACGTTAGGAAAGAATAAATGTTGGCTTTTACTGTGACAGATTTTTGTTTTATCCCCCGAATTCGTTGCTGGATCTAGCTGGCGCTTGCTTCTCTTGAGTCATACAGGGCGGGGGGGGGGTTGGCACATAATACATTAACATGTGTGTATTCTTTGTGGCTACAATTTGAACAAATGTTTTGAAATTATGACAGAGAAAATGACTTTTCTTGCCTACATTAACAAGTAGGTGTCATGTATTTTAATTACTGTGACCAAGCTGCAATTACAGCTGATAAACATATGGAGATTAAGCTGAAAACAAGAGAGGAGCGTTTACATTTTCTTAAAGAACTGCCACAACGATGAATAGAAAAGGGTGGAGGGGAAAAGGTTGGACAAAGTGATGCCCAACCTACTTATCGTTAGTAACTGCAATATTGTGCATTTACTGTGTGTGGCACGCTCCGTGACCTCAAGGAACGTAAAGCTCTGCTACATAACTAGCTTATCTCGTTGTGACAAACGCTCACGTCCTTAGATGAACATAAGCACCAAGATATTAAGGAGTCCAGGTGTGACTCGTGTATAGAATAAACTGGAAAAGGCTCGTACCGCAGCTGGGCTGAGCTGGGCACGTGCACCCCTGGGGGCAGCAATAGTGTCCTATCCAGGTACTGTAGGCGCAGAACATCGCTATAATTCTCAGATCTGATAACGAGCATAACAGTATAGTTGACATTAAATGTGTTTTAGAAAAGTTTCCACTTTTTTTTTGTTCTTTTTTTAAACTTTGAGCTCTGTGGGAAATTCCCAAAAGAAGTTTGTACAGACTCATAGACGCCGCTGTTTCTCTCAAGACTCACTACTCGCCGTCTCATCGAAAAGGTTTTCCATCTTCTACAAGACCTGGAGGAACAACTGCTGGGCTAGGAACGTGCCCCAGGGCTGTTGCCCCAAGGTGCAGTACGTTCACGCGCTCAGCCCCAAGGGACAGCCAGACACAGTGACATTTCCTCGCGGCACAATTCCCAGAAACCTCAATTGGCGTGAAAATATTTCTAAAACAGCTTTTTCTGTGGAGTAGACTGACTGAAGAACAGTACATTGCATTAAGCAGTTTTCCAGGGGCCTTTGAAAGAATCACGTATCCATGAATTTACCTTTGAAATCCGGGAAGAGCCGTGCTTCTGCCCCCGTGCTGCATTGCGGACAGGTTGTTTTCGCGTGGCGCCGCGGATGTCTGGCAGTGCTGCCACCGAGAGAAGAGGAGTTCTGTGACCAACTGAGAAGACAGGTTGGGTACATTTCACTCCCGTAAGCGACAGGATAACATATTGATCCGGAGGGAGATAGCATTTGCCATATGTTTGGTGCTAAAGTTTTTTGCCTGAAAGAACAAGAGTTGGCCCCGGACCAAAGCTCTGTGGTTAAACTTGCCTCGATCTTTGGGGAAATTCTCGGCTTCCTTTGGCGGCTCCTCTGGGGTTAAACCAGACGGACAGCCACAGGACTGGGCATCGCCTGCCACCACCTCCAGCCATCCCCATGGATCTGCGGCCTGTTGTGAAAGCTGAGGGACCCACCCACGGGAATCGGGACCTGGGATCCCTCCAAGGCGTTTCTGGCGAGTGTCTCCTGGTGCAGGTATGTCCGGAGGGGTTGTAATACAGCAGTGTTACAGGAGAACGTCAAAACAGGAGCTGTTGAGAGATTCCCTTAGTTCTTAGAGTATTTAAATTTATATCTTTTGTGGTGGTGCACCCCATTTTAGAGGTCTAAACCAGACAGCGATATGATTTTGCACCGTAATACGGAGTTCTGGTAATTTTAAAGACCTTGTTCTTAGAAGAAAGAGATTTTTGCTGTCTCATGCTCTTTACATACGTGAAAGCCTTTGAATTAGCTTCAGATCATTGTTTAGTACTTCTCCACTGGATTTAGTGACGTTTGACAGCTGGCTGCCCAGGGCTTCTGTCCCCTGCGAGCCTTCCTCTAGCCAGCGGGTTTCAATAACTTGAAATAAATATTGGCAGTTTTAATTTCTTCCTGGAAGCTGGCTTCTAACATTTTCTCACAAGCAATACTTCGATACGTTGGAGGTCCCTTTCGTTTTTATTTACAGATCAGGTCCTAGTCAAATAAATCCTTTACAGCTGCCGGCGTTTCCCGCGGTGAGGGATGCTCTGGAGCTGCGCGTGCGTTGCCGGAGACGCCGTCCTACACACTCGATGCCAACGGATAAAGGTGAGCGCGATCAATCCGGCACCTGGTAAAGGGGTTCAACTGGTCATTTGAAGTTTTCCTGCCTGGATTCTGTCCCCACCAAAATGGGGAAAAAGACAGTTTTCTCTGCTGGGCACCTCAATAAATCTACATGTGTCAAAGGCTGGTTCCCATGAGACATTTGTACTTTGGACCTTGGGGACTGGCTGGTACTGGGCTTCCACACGTATCCCCAGGGCTCCACCAACCTCCACCAGCCTCCACCAACACGGAGCGTTCCGTGGCTCAGAGCGGTTCCAACGCTTTGTCCTTCTGCATTCCGCCTCTGCGTACTTCAAACCCATAAAATTAAGGTATTAGTAAGACGTTAAAGATTGGAATATCTTTGTAGCCTCTAACTTGCAGGGTTTGTGAATGGCAATGTTTTTTATCCGGCAGTGAAATGGAGCGCGTACCGCCAAGCCCTTTCTTAGGCACAGTTGGCATCAAGGGAAAAGTTCACTGCGGATACCAAAGATTTCCCTTCTCAGTAATAAACATAGAAGCCTCCAGCCCTGCCTTTTTGCTGTGAGCATGAATAAAGGTTAATTGCTGCATTTTTTTGTTTCCCTTTATAATTAAGAGATGAGCCTTCGGTGCTTTTCACCGCAGTTACTGACAACCGAAGTTAATCTTTTTCATCAGTGCAGAAAAAGGCACGGATGCTGGAACAAATCCCTCTCAAAACACCCCAGCTTTCTGTATTTGGAAGCGGGTCCGCATCCAGGAAAAGATGAGATAGCATATTTGGAGAATCTGCGTTTTAAGAATAGCAGTTTGAATTTTGGGTTCTCAGAGCCTTGATTCAAAGTCATGCCAACGGCGGGTAGTTCCCAGGCTGAGCTGTTACGGGAGAAGCCGTGATTATGCAAAAGCTGCCTCGAAATTGTCTTGCCAGAGACTTTGTTACTGAGGCCCATTCTGTTTGCCACTGGTTCGCTCCGTTTCACATTTTTATTCTATTAAGAAATTTTCCTATTGTAATTTTTTTCCTCATTCCCGCAACAAAAACTCAGAGCTACATTAGCGGAAGAAATTGGGTGGGTTTTTTGGTTTTGTTTGGGTTTTTTTCCAAACTATGGCAGGCAGTCCCTGCTGTAGGAGAGCGGGTGGGGGTAGGTCTGGGGGGACCGATGGCACTTCTGACAGAGAGAAGCTGCCGGGGGGGGACCAGGGGGGCAGCAGCCGCCAGCAAAGCGCGCGGGGCCGCAGGAGGCATCGCGCGTTTTGACAACTTTGTTTTGCACAGGCACTTGAACAAATACATGTCATTCCATCGTTTGGGTAAAACACACTTGTTGCTGCTGCATTACCATCGTGAAAACAGGTTTGCTTTGTTGTGTTAATAAATAACTCTTATGTTTAAGAAATTAATTTGTGTGGACAGATTTATTGTAGTATACAATTATGGGAAGAAAAATGAAAAATTTGGCCCTTAGAGTGGTTGGAAAGAATTTCTATCTCATCTGATTAGGAGAAAAGGCTGCTTTGTCTTCTTAAATTATTTTTTTCTGTATTTAAATAAATCTTCTGAAATGCCTGCATGCCCGCAAGAATTATAAAAGGCTGTTCAGACCTAAATCAAGTGTTCCAGTGTTGCTGCATGAATCTTCCAAGGCAATAAACTTTTGGTACCTTTGACAAGTTTTATGATTCAAGATAGGTGCACTGTGCTATCTACCATATTTCAAAGTAGCGCATCTGAATAGATCATATCAATTTTTATATGCTAATAATTTGTTTTGGTATTTTAATACTAGGAGCTATAATTCATATCTATCACGTTCCTTAGACTACGGATAATTTCAATAACATTTAGAGAAAAATCACTTTAGGAATACCTCCAGTCTTGCACTTTTTCATTGCTCAGATAAGGCAAGGATAAACAAGTCTAGAAATTTAAAAAATATCTAAATAAATAAAATTGAACGGAAGCTCACCAGCTTCAGCTCAGGATTGTTCCCTCTGACGTTTTCCTTTCCCTTGGCCACAGCGGGTTTTCAGTTTGCTGAAGATTTGGGCTCTTTTCCATTTCCTGTGGTAAATTCTTGGGTAGGCAAATCAATCTTGCTATTTGCACGCTCTTTTTGCCTAGCAGTATAATCTGAAAGGTTCCTTTCCTAAATTTGCCTCAAACTCCCACAGATACCCATGGTGTAGTACACAGTTTTACCTGTCCTAATACGTTACATGTTGTGGGAGCAGCTGAAACTCAATTTTGCTGTTGCCAACTGGATAATGCTGGCAGCGCTGTTGGCCGTAGGAGCAGTGTGGCAATGGCGTGAATGCTACAGCAATACTGGATAGATACAAAGCCAATTGAAAACTATTTTGAGGGCAGGGATTACTGAAAACCAGTATAACCTCTATACTTTTGTAGCAACCAAAAATTCCTCTTCCTAAACATAAGATATGCAAATGGCCACAAAAGCTCACCAGAACCTGCAGGGATTTCTGAGTGTTTTGTATAAAAGAAAGTAAAGCAACAATAGAATGAAAAGATACCAGCCAAACCTTGGGGAAAAAAAAAATGAAAATGCCTAAACATAGAGAAGATAAATGAGGTTAAAAGCCTATTTTTATTGTTTCTCTGGTAAAAATACCTTCCGTGCTAAAATGGAAAAATCTCATTGTATGGTAAACAGTTTATCAGCTACCTGATCTTGAGTACCTGAGAGACCCCATCCTCAGATTTATGTTCAATCAGACAAGCTGAGAATTATTTCCTTCTCCCCTCTGCGGCTGCCCTCTCTCTACGTGCACAAACCTCTCTCTATTAATGGTTATTGGTCCCTGTGTTTAATATAATTAATTCTGAGTTTGAAAGCTGTTTTGACAGATGGCTCCAGGTTATGTCTGGAAGAAATGATTGCCAAAGTGTTGAAGATATGAAATCTTCAGACTTATCCGGGAGACTTTCCCTACTCCTCTTCACCTCGCAGAAGCAAGGCGCTCTGGTGAGTGTTAGCTTAGCAGGCTGATTAATTTTTCAGGACTCAGATTTTAAAACCCCCTCAACGCACAGGGAGCGCTTCACCATCACCTCCCTTCCACCTGTACTACCTTGGTGTTTGCTCGGGAATCTGAACTTTGAATTTTTATTGTTATTATTAATTTATTTATGTCGGTGTTTTTCTCCTGAGCTACGGCTCAGAGGGCACTGCGGTTCAGGTGATGGTATGGGTTCTCCAGGAACCCCCCCTCAGCCCACGAGCACGTCAGACATCAACAGTGAAAAAGCTCAGAAGAGCCCACGTAAATATTGGCATCGCATCCCTGCACCTGGGGGATTTCTAACCTTTGCCAGCTTATCAGAAGCACCGTGCCATGGTGGCACTAACCATGGCCATAACACAAATCAGCATCTCGCATCTTCTGCTGACTCTGTTGACTTGACTATTTTTTTTGTCCCCTCCCTCCCCTCTCCAGGGTCTCCACCATACCTTGCTCTGGTCCCTCCTGTGCAGGGAGTGGGTTGCCAGGGTTTCCCCACGCTGGGATAGTGCCAGGGAGCTGAGAGCGGAGCCCAGATGTGGTGAGAAGATCGTTCCCCTGTGTCCGGAGAAACAAACACAACCCAGCCCTTCCTCTGTGAAGAACCACCACCTTCCAAACCATGGAGGAACTGGTTTGGTCCTCAGCTTCATCTAGACGTGGGACATCACCTGGCATCCCGTGGTGTGTCGTTCAGGTTTGTTTCATGAAGACCAAACAGATGTTTCCCATTGTGAGCTTTTCAAATGATTTAGTCTATTCAAAAAGATTGATTTTTGAATCCATTAAAAAAACTCCAAGCCCCCACAATATCAAAATGGAGGGGCATGCGTGACTCTTGCAGGGCTCCTCACGGCGTGCGCACTAACCCATCGTTCACATGGATGACTTTTTGAAGAGGAGGTGATACTTTCTCTCTGGCTGGGATTTTTTGTGTTTGGGGTTTTTTGCTTGTTTTTGTTCTAATATTAGTTAAAACCAAAATTACATCGACTAAAAGGCCAAAAGGGAAATTGAGAGGGAGGGAGGCAGGGAGGTAGAGAGTTTATTGCCAGTGCCCTTTTTCCTTGGAAAGAATGATGTCATCTTACAAGGAGGAAAAAAAGGCTGCTGAAGGGAAGCTGAAGGGACGTGGCCGGCGGGTGAGGCGGCAGCAGAACAGGGTGCGTACGCGCGGGGTTGGGGAAGGGGGCAGAGGTGCAGGTCATGGTGTCTCACTGGTGTTTGGGCTCTTGCCTAATATCTCTGAACTGCATTGAAAACCTCTTTGTTGTAGTTGTCTGGGATATAGAGCGCCAGCTGGATACTCTAGAGGCACCCTTCATAGCATTGCAAGAAAACAAGGAAAAATGTTTTGAAAGGAAGGAAAAGGCTGAAACCTTTCCATTTGAGAATTTTCAGGAAAAAACACTTTTCATTTTAGCCTGTGTGAGGATATGATCCCTTGGAGGAGCGAGGCAGGGCAGCAGCCTTTTCCAGGTGAGTTTGCAGTTGATTTAATACTTGCATAAATGTATATTCAGGGCTGCATCCAGATACCTTATTCTTTCCACAATTGCGTGCTCATAGAAACAGTGTGTAAGATGAAGCAACTATTCCCGAAGAAAAATATGTTTCTTTTTTAATCACTCTATTCACATAGCTCTTCTCAGGAGATAATTTGCAGTGAATCTAGTCTGTCTTTCTTGCAGTAAAACGCTGCCATCAAGCAGCTAGCATGTGCTTCGTTACCATGTGAAACGTAAAGGGAGTCTCACTTGACGACACGGCTGGTTTGCACCAGTTTATTGCCAGTATTGAGACAGTTAATGTCCTCCTCCTTCACCATCTTCTGGCTCCTGGGGGCAGGAGGCGCAAAGGGGGCTTCTCCCCTCCCTCAGCCTTTCTTTTCAGGCTCTTTTCTAGCCTTTGGGATCACAGGCGAGCAATGGGAGCTGGGGACAGCAAGGTTAAACGTGGTGAAAGATAAAGCCCGAAGGAAAATGAACTTCAGAACAATTCAGTGTCAAAATCTTGGATGTTCAAGTGTTTCTTATGTTTTCTGAGTTCTGGACGGAGACCGAGTACTGAGTTGGCTGTAGGGCGCTGACTTACCGGGCAGCAGACTCAAACCCCGAGAGACCTGGTGGACACGGTGTCCCTCGCTGATACCCGCTCTCCGTCTCGCAGCTCGGCTGTGCCCAGGGCTTGTCTCCGCTCTCCCCGAGGATCCCACCGAGGAGCTCCCAGCCGGAGATCACGGCCGCTCCCCGCGGGACAAGCCCTTCACTCTGACCCTGCCTTTGATGTGGTTGGGCTGGGGGGTTATGGAGATGGTGGGGTAATTTGTCTGAGCGTATCTAATCAGCCCTGCTTGCACTTTGAAATGAAATATCCCCCGTCTTTTAAACCAGTAACACACTGCCCACCACTAACCTCGTGGCTTGGCAGAGGGGACAGATGCCGTATTACAACGTGAGTCAGGAAGGATTTAAATAACGCAGTCAAGAGGGGAGCGGTAGCATGGGAATGCAGCAGCAGCTATCAGGAGTGTGTATATCGTACCTGTAAAACTGGGGAAAATCACTTATTTCACACCTTCTGAGGTCAATCAAGGAGGCCAAAAAAGTCGTAATTGTATTAGAAATTAAGCCGCTTGGCCCCTTAGTATGTTGAGTTGCCCCTTTTTATGGAAAACACAGAAAAACGGAAGGGCTGGAGCCTCCCCCGAGCCTGCCTGGGGAGCGGGGCGCAAGGCAGAGGTCCCCCGTCCTCCGGCTGGTGTCGTGGAGACTTTGTCTCGTAGTTACTGGTGCTTTGGGGTAAGTGTTCCAGCCCCGCACTTAAGGCGAGCCACAAAATACTGTAAATTGACTGTTACTTGGTTTTCTGTACCTCGATAATTGAAACTAATAGAAGCAAATAGCTAATATTTTCTGGTGGGATGACCTTGGGAGCAGGAGACCAGCTCGTTGTGTCTTCCTCCAGGGAAGAAAGTTAGAGGAATTACTGCCAAATAATAATAATAACAGCAGCAGCGTGGGCTGTAATTCCCCGCTCTCCTACTTCAGCAACACCTGAACACCAGCATGAAGAAAACAAGTCATTTATCAAGTATAATTTCTTGGAATCGCTGGGTGTGTGAAGCAGAGTTGGGGGGAAACGGGCAGACCGATTTCTACCTCATCCCAACCGTTAAGAAACTAGCATCTAATTTTCCCATTTTGGCAATTTGTGCCTGCTTAGGCCAAATCTGGCTGTGGACTAATATGACTTGCTGTGTGTCCCCATTTCCTTTTTAAGGCACTCCGAGGTGCCAGCTTTGCTGCACCCACCTCCGCTTCCTAATGAGGGATCTGACCCCGTCACTCTCCGCGTTCCCGAGGTTCCTGCGCAACCACAAATCACCCGCCCTGGCTCTCATTTTGACCTAGTTTTATTTTTTAAGAAAGTGAGGTCCGTGTGATACCCACAGAAATGCTGAGCCTTTTGCATCTATTTTGGTCTCTGTAATATCAACTCGATTTTACAGTGGGAGAGAAATCTCAGGGATAGTTAAATACCAGAACAGTTATTCAAAAGAAGTTGCCTAAAGGAAAGGGCTGTCCTAAAGCAAAGCAGGCAGAACTTGGACATCAAAACCTACTTGGCAGCAGCATCTGGCCAGGAAACCAGCAGGTGGAGAAATTTGGGCACCAGGCAGCACCTTGAAACACAGTTCATGTGCAGTGGGGGTTTGTAACCGTGGGGCTTACGGAAAAACTTGTTAAAGCCTCAACTCTGTAGGAAGAGCACGCGACGGAGGAAGAGGAACGGACCGAAGTGTTGGGTAGAAACATCTCAGCACATGACAAAGATGTGAGTGAGTGACAGGTACCGCCTGATGTCTGGGTGATAGGAGTTAATTTCTTCCTAAAAGAGGTAATTCTGGCCAAAAATGAAGTTAACTGGGAGTGGCTCTGTCTGAAAAAGGGGAATAAGAGCCAAATGCGAGGTCGTACTGGTTTCTCCGGGGAGGAAAGTAATGAAATACTGGCCAAAGCGAGATGGCTGCGGGAGAAGGGATGTGGGCACTGCAATACCCGGCATGTCACAGCACAGCACGGCCTGGGAGAGCCACAAATGGGTAACCTTGAGCAGTTCTATGCCAAAAAAATCTTAAACAGAGCAAGAACTTGCTGTGACACATGTATAGTAAAGAAAAGGGTTGAGTGGTTCAGAAAGCTGCAGCTGGGCAAGCTACCCCTTCACCTGCGGGAAAGGGACTAAACCAGTAACTGGGAAAGCCAGGTCTGGGGGCTAGAAGTTTTGATTGGGGAAAGAACAGTCTGCACTGAGCCATAAAATAAAAATATAAATCTGTGATTAAAACCACTCAAGCGATTTCAGCTGAGTCCTCCAGGGCTGAGCACGGCAAAGAGGAATAAGCTTGGCACCGGAGCTGTGCTCCTGCCCTGTTCCCACAGCTGGGATTTTTCTCCAAGGCCCCACTTCATTCCCAAGCCCCGTTTCCCTGTGGCCCTTTGCAAGCTGCAGGCAGCACCGCCAGTGCCCCCGTTCCGCCTCGCTGCCCCGAGCTCGCCTGCGTTCCCTTCAGCCCGGAAAATGGGAAAACTTGGATTTGCTGCAGTACCTGACAGGATCTGCTGAGCATCTGGAACAGTACGAGAAAAGGAGGGACCTTGCGTGGTAGAAATGTTCGTAGGTAAAGAATAAAATAAGAATAAAGGAGAATAAAATAAGTATAAAGAAGACTAAAATAAGACTAAAGAACAATAAAAGAAGAAAAAAGAATAACGAGGGAAAGGAACCTGGTTTCTTGTTGTTAATTTACCAGTTGGAGAATATGAAGTAGCAAGTGTGTTTGTGGATTTGTTCCCGATGCCAAACTCGTATGAGATGAGCTCTGGGGAGTTCCTCTTCGTTAAGGGGGGAAGGATGAATGTAAAAGGTAGGAAAGTAAGAAAAGGCACGGTGTGAACAACTGACTTATGTGGAAGAGTAATTAGATAAGGCATTCACAATATACTTATTGCAGAGGTTTAGTCATGTAATTGCTCTAGTGGATAATGTGTGTGTATATACATACACACATGCAAGTTATGGATGTTTCTGCATGTAATTATCTGTGAAGATGCTGTACATCTCTAAAATGGCTGATAAGGGTCTAAGATGATTGTCATGAGTTTAAAATGCCTTTGAACTAAATGGCTTTGCCATTCAAATCAGCATTTCATTAACAAATGGAAGTTACTAGAAACTTCTGAAGGCAAAACAGTCTGGCTTGGCGGAATGTGAAGACGGTTCGGGTATTGAAGGGGGAAACAGGAATGGTAAATATATTTTTTTCCTTTAAATCTTTTTCTTCCTCAGGCCAGTCCATCCAAGAAAGCTGTGGTCATGTGGCCCAAGGCCATCGAGTTGCGGAGTCTTTATGAAGGAGTTTGCACCCCTGATGCTGCAGTACCTGGTTGTGTCGTATTCGTGGCCGGTTCCAGCTGGGAAGTGCGTTAGTTTAAATCATCAGGAAGACAAGGTTGGCTTTAAGTAAGTCATTTTCTCTTTCTTTATAAGGCTTTGAAGGAGGAAATTTTGCTTCTTATGTAACTCTGGAGGGCCGTTACCTCCAGCGGCCCAAGCTGCGAGCGCGCGCTGAAGGACACGGTTTACAAGGTGTAGCTGTTGCGGAGCCATAAACACGCCGGCTGTCGGCACTGAGCAGACGGGGGCTTCCAAAGGAACCCAAGAAACTATCACCCACCTTTCCACACAAACAAACGAGCAGCATGCCTGATAACTTTCCCATAGCTACATAAATCCTGGGCGAGGGGGAGGTATCACCATCGCGTGCCACGACCCCGCGCAGAAGGGTCGAAGTTCTGCAGAAACTTTATTACGCTTTGGCTCCGGAGGAGCCAAAAACGTGTCACGCTTTCCCTGTCTGCTTTGAACCGTGAGTCTCCCGGGACCTTCTGAAGGTCCTTGTGCTCCACTCCAGACACTTGGTCAGGAAGGTGCTGCCTGAGGCCGGGGCTTCTCCTTGGCAGAGCAGAGATGGGGCAGCAGCAGGAGGGGTCTGGCTCCCTCCCGGGCAGGGACCTCGACTCACCTGGAGAGGGGGAAACGCCACCACTGACAGAGGGAAACCAGCCTGCCCTGGGCTAATGAGGAGTTTCCCTGGGGTGGGCTATTCCGCAGTTACTCGCCCCGGGATCCCTGCTCTGGTCGGCTCCCCGAGCTAAGGCAACGGAATAAACCCATTTAGCACTATCTGGGTAAGTAAATCGGCGTCGGCGCTCAACAACATGCTGTTTGTCGCCTCCTTTCTTCTTCTTCTCCCTGAAGAAGCACAAGATTCTCACCTTCACCAAATCCTGTCTATTAAAATCTAAAGCTGGATGATCACATGAAGGAGTTCAGGTCCTACGACGATAAAATAAACGTCTGCTGTTACAGAGAAGCCAGTTGGTGACCTTTCCCACCCAGCTTCCCTGGTGATTCACAGGTTTTATTTTTTGCTAAGTACAAAAGCATTTTCCCTGGCAAATGCTCCTTTACTGAAGGTGAAAATGAATAAAATAAGCCCACAAAACACTGAGAAGAGGGTTAGGTCTTTTCACAGTTATCACTATTTATAACATAAAGCAGCTGAAGTGTGGTGAGCTCTATGGAGAAATGCATGCGTTTCCCCACGCCAGCCCCAGCTCAGTGTTCCTGAGTTAATTTCCCCGTGTTCACAATTGTTTGGCGTCCTGTGTTTTCAGCGGGGACCTTCTCCATAGCCTGATGTACCAATGTGATCTCTTTAAATGGTAGGTCTACTACTGAGGGCGTTTGGCATTCGACTCTCTTAAAAAATTCATCAAGAATTGATGTACTGCATTTTTCATTTGAAACTCTGCAATCAGGTAGCAAAGTCTGAATATTCATACGAGAGCAATATCTTTTCAGCATTCATTAATCTGAGTCAGTAATGAACTACAGGTAAAGCTGAGCGATAATTTGGGACAGGTAATTTGTTTGATTATTTTTCTCATCTTCCCTTTTATTAAATATCCATGAACAGTTTTCAATTGACCTTCCTGAATTTGTCATTTAATATTCAGAGATTTTTGGGTAGATGATTTGCAAGGCCTTTGGGTGTTGGTGTCAGCCATCGCCCGGGCTCGCAGCCTTTCCCCAGCCCGCAACGTTCTTCCCCAGCCTGAAATTATGCAATTGGTTATTTCTGCCCAAGTAAAGTATCTTGTATGGTCTCTCCTCAAGATCATGCTTTTTAAAAAAGATTATTTCAGCAATTTGTCAAGACCTTTTTGAATTTTAATCCTGTCCTCTCGTCTGCTTGCAGTCCTTCCCTGCACAGCGTTATCAGCAAACGTCGTGAGCGTATTCCTTCTTCTGGCATCCAAGTCATTAATGAAGAAATTAATAATACTGGGTTCAAGGCAGGTCTGTCTGAAACACTGCTTCATTCATCCTTTTATTTTGACTAGGACTGTTTACTGGAAATGACTGGTGTTGTAGCAAGCTTTGCAGCCTGTGTACGTACCCGGATGCCACGTCAATAGCTGAGGCTGAAGTCAGGCTGTGCCTCCTCAACGTCCCGCGGAAGGAAATGCAATTGGTACGGTGCAATTCGACAAATGCTGCGTGCTGCTGGTTGTGCTGTCGGTGTCTTCTCGCTTTTATAGAAAGATTGAGTATTTTTCTGGGACTGGATGGTTTGCGAGCTGGTATGTAAAGCAATATCTCCTCCTCCTTCTCAAAGACGTGATTTCTTTTCCCCATCTTTCCCTCTTCGGTCTTCCACGATAATAGTTAAGATTCTGATATTGCTTCAGACAGTTCTTTAAGTATGCGAAGATAAAGCTCATCAGCATAACCAATTTGAAAACATCTAAATTAGCTAGGCACTCTCACCATTCCCTTTTTTATGAGATTACAATCTTCCCTCTTTGTTACAGTATTGTTGTGCCGACCATCTGCTCTCAGTTGGCCTTTTTCATGAAGATTGAAGCAAAGAAAGCTCATTAAACACTCAGCTTACTTTGTTAATGGCTTTCCCGCTCCTTTTTTGGTCTTCCTTTATTACTAATGTACTTACAGAATGATATCTTGTTAATTGCCCCACGCTTTGTACTCTGACCTCTCCGACTTCGTCGCCGTGCTTCTCTGCCTGATGAAACGCTTGCTGAATTTTTTTTAAATGCTAAAGCTCAGGCTGCGCAATGAAATTCCTACACATTAAATCCAGGGAGAATATATAATCAGTTTTCACCTTCCAGGGGTGCTTTTGGGTCAGGCCTCTTGCACAAAAGATGAGGCGGTGGCAGCCCCTTGGCTAACACCGACCCGAGCCCCCGGCCGCTCAGAATCGATAGGCAGGAGAAGGAAAAAGCCATAAGTGAAGTTGTTGAGATTAGGGGTTTTTTTTTTCAATCTAATAATGAACAATTTGTTCAAATTGCATTAACTTTTTTTCCCCGAGTTCTCCTCTCCTGACTTGCTCTATTCT
The DNA here is from genome assembly GCA_013398295.1 of Chionis minor. NCBI lineage: Eukaryota > Metazoa > Chordata > Aves > Charadriiformes > Chionidae > Chionis > Chionis minor. Next base: position 44,017 of record VZSF01009834.1, on the reverse strand, counting down.
TAGTGCATCGCCTAGATTATTTCTCAGGTCTTTAGAGTTCTCTGTGGATTTCCCTTTACGGGTCCCCAGTCTACACGTCATTGTTCTTCGTCCTTGATCCTTTTAAAATAGCTACTGCAGCAAGTTTCACCTTTGTAAGTATGTGACCTCAAAGGCACAAGAAAAATCCTTCTCAATTACATTGGACAGCTTGTAAACAGATTTCCAAATTATTCCAGCCATATGTAAACACACTAGGGTTTGAAAAAATGAGTAGTTCCAGTCACAGAGATGTAGATCAATACAGACTTCTGGTTCAAATTCACTCATGGTATAGCAATTTAGATAATAAGATGGGGAGAATACAATAACATAAAATTTCACTGTTGCAACTTCATTTTTCACTCTCCCGCTAGAGGCTCGGGAGATGAAGAGAACTGCGGTTTGCAAAGCTAAATAAAACAAAAGCGCAGAGGAACCTGACTGGGTGTGCTGACCTTCTTTTCAGTTTTCAAGCAACTCGAAACTGAATCTTACCTGGAACTGGCTATTATCATTGCTTCCTCCTGCAGAGCCATTAACCTATAACTTACTAAAGCACGCAAACTTCTTTGCTGCTATAAAAAAATCCCAGCCTTCCTCATTTGCTCCTGAAGCACCTGAAATGGGACGAGCTTTACCAGCCCCTCGTGTTCCTGACCTGCCTAAGATACAGGAAGAAAATAAGAATGAGCATCGTTGGTTACATAATGCAAAAGGTCTGAAATTTAGCAGAAAAAATGAATCTATGTAAAATCCTGGAAACTGAAAAGCAGGTGCCCTTGCTGCAGGATACTGCTTTTTTGGGGGGGCTGGTAGGATACCCTAAGCCCAGCCCTTGGGTACCGGCAGCTCTGGGCAGCACGGAGCAAGCGCGGTGCTGCAGGAAGCATCAGAATTTGCTCTGTGGGGCGGATCGGCAAAACCTATTTCTTGCAGAAAGCCAAGCTGGAGAACACTCAGCAGAGTGATCCAACGGGCAAATATCCCCTCCAGTTTTCCCACTGTCTGAACTGGTGTGCGAGCGTGTTGCAAGGCAAATGCAGAGCGAGCGGAACAGAAGGAGAATAACATAGTTAGTGCCTCTAATAATTTAAATGGAAATAACTGCTGCTTGCCAGCATTTCCCTTGTACTAGGCAGTTCCTGGCAACACCTCGGTTGCGTGTTGGTAAATGCATCTGCCAGGGAGAGCGAGTGCAGGGCGAGCAGCGCTTGCCTGGATGCTCCTGGGTGGTGGTCCTTGGGGCAGCTCCATCATGTTGCGCCTCCTCATCGTTCTCCAGGTGGCCCAGTTTCAAGGGAGAACAATCCTGATCTTCCAATACCAACCGTGCGAAGAAGGGTGGCCAAAACTGGAGGCACTGGAGAGCAAAGGTACACTTTTAAACTGCAGCTCCCACCAGAAGTCTTTACTTGCAGCTCTGCAGATCTCCAGCCAGTTGCAGCACTTTTTTTTTCCCCTGGCTCTTTCTTTGTGGCTCTTTGGTTGAAAAGAAGAAATGAAAAGCTTGGTCTGAAATCTCTACTTCTGAGTCAGTCACCCACAGGCAGATTGTTACTGCTCGATCGCCGTTCGAGATGACTGGATTTTCCAGACTTACTTGTTTCAAATGGAGAAGTTTTTGTAATAAGTGCAGCCAGTGGACTGCAAACTTCTGCAGACCGCGAGCAGCCTTTAGGAGGCTGTAAGGAGGAGGGATCCACAGAGAAATCGGGTTGTGCTTTTTGAGCTAGTCTATTTTTTGACAAGAGAATTGAAACATCAAGCCAATTAAAATGCCAAGGAATTTTCAAAACATAGTCTTAAGGGAGAAAATCTGCCTTTAAAAGTAAATGATGTAAGCAAATAACAAAATCTTGATAGCTGACACCAGCTAAAAGTGGTTTATAAATAAGGGCTTTTTTCCTTCTTACCCATTGCTTCAAGCAGTCACTCAAAAAAATGTAACTTCCAGTTCAGTGAGTAAAGAGTTTAAGGTCTGTCTTTGGTGATGGGAAGGAGCAGCTCTGCAGCGCAAGCATGCATGCTTCGATACGTCGTGGTATTTTCTGATACATAAACTGAAGAGTAAACAGACAGAGAACGGTCTAAAGGTCAGTATAATAAAATATCTGAATCTCCTGATTCCCCTCAGAGTTTATGATCCGAGGAAGATCTCTTGTTTCAGTTGATAACATTTCCGAAAAGCTGTAGGAAACTTTTGGAGAAGAGGAAGCCATTCCGGAGGGTGCGCCGGGTGTGCTGGCTTCACCGCTCGCTCGGGTCTCCTGAGAAATAATTAACCCGTGACTGGATTGGGGTTTTTTGAGAGAGCTCATTTTGGGGTCAGGAGGCAAAATTAGTTTCTCTCCTCCCTATAGTCATTTGCCGGAGATATTTTCAGGCAATGCAGAGCTTTCAGTCTTCAGCCCAGGAGTCCTCGAAAATGCGGAGGTGGGTGCCCGGTCGCCCAGTCTGTGATGAGACACATCTTGTGCTAGACAAATGTTACGGTACCCTGACAGCAGGAATGCTTCTGTTTTGTCATTTGGCCTTCTCGCCCTAGAAAAACAAAGACCCTTGAGCTTTTTTAGTTACTGACTTGGAAACTGTTAAGTTGCGCTGAGCCATTGCTTGAAGTAGTGGAAAAAATGGTGGAAAAAGTAGTTTGCTCAGTAATCACACGAGCTGGAACCGCTCGTTCGCTGCCATCCTCAACAGCCATCAGCTGTCAAGAATTTTTCCTCCGGAAGGTCAATAAAGTAACCTCACCTTTTTTTGATTTTTAGTCTTATGTGATATTGGAAAAGCCAAATGATATTTTAGCTCCAAAAATGTTATTTAAAATCTCTTGACAGGCACTTAAAGCTTCCCTACGTACCGTTGCCACAGGGGCTGTGTTTTACCATATTTATGCTGTAGGAGTGCCTCTATTTAAAGGCATGTTCTCCAGGTTCAGGTGTTACAAGTACGATCAAAATGAGGTTTGTTTTCTGGTTTCCTTTACTGCCAGTGTTTTTATGGAGCCGTTGAACTACACTTGCTGAGTTTTACCTTGACACTTTAATTTGGAGGCAATCTAATATGTTCTGACTGAAAATTTTAAAGTGGAAGTCCCAGTGCACAGCAGAAACAAGGCATGGATTTCATCATTCTTGACCCATTATCAGTTTTTTCTTTTTTAAATCTGCCACTTTAGAAACATTGTGTTGTTTCACTCCAGGTATTCTAACAGCTCATTTTAGTCTTGCTGACATTGCTGTGTCACGGTTCATGTCTTTTCTGACATAAAGCTATCAAGTTCTTCCATTTCCTCTTCCATTTTCCCCCTGCTTACAAATGAGGTTTAGAGAAGCTAAAACCTCTCTGCGTCTAAGGTCTCTTTTATTTGAGTAGCGTTGGCCTTTGCATTTCCTAATTGCTGATGTATGGCTTCACACAGAAGACCCTACATCCTTGTGAAATACTTTGAAGAATGACTTTTAAATAAATACTAGAAAGGAAAAATCATTAAAAATGCATCAATGTGGTTTTCATAGAATATAAACTTCTGTAAAATGAAAATGTTTCGACATATCCCCATGTTTCTGTTTTCCCTCACTACCCTTTGCCAGCTTGTCTTAAAAGTTAGACCGGAATTTGACCAGTCTGTGATTTTTTTTCGGTGCTCATCGTGTTTCCCATGTGCCACCTGCCCTTTCCTCCCTCTCCTTGACCCAGCCAGGTCTGAGCAAGAAGGAAACTGGGTACCCAGCTCTGCCGGCGCGCTCTCCAGGCAGCACAAAGAAACTGGAGGTGTCACTGTCTGCATTAATATCTCTTCATCCTTGTGTGCAGTCATCTGGTGTTTTTCATAAAACTCACATATATTTTATTTTAAAATGTGACAGGAGCATGTTTTTCTGCCTTTACACCAATAAATATAGCTGGAAGGATGCGTAGAGGAGAGTTGTGCCCCCTCGCTGGCTGATGCACCGTGACACGGGGTGTAGAGGAAATTCAACACTTTGTCACTTCGGCAGTTGACAACGTGAGTCACCACGCAGAGGTCCCAACTGCTCGCGTCGACGCAGATCCCGGCTCCTCTCCGCAAGCGCAGGGTGTTAGTCAGGCATCCCAACCTACGGCGGCCACCGGGAACAGTTGGCATAACTTAGCAGGATGCCGCGCATCAGTAAACATCATCCTTATTTTTTGAATGTCTGCACAAGTCGGTTGGCTGACATGACTCGCGCAGAACGAAGCTGTGGTTATGAATGGTTGCCCAAGCTGCACGTCCTCGGAAACGCTCAGCAGAGCTGAGCTGGGTCTCAGCCCCAATCCGTCTGGGCCACCGGCTGCGGGGCGGCGCAGAGGAGCTCGGCCGGGGAGGTGAGTGCACAGCCCTGGCTCATTTCCCCTTCCTCGCGGAGCCTCACACTATTACCGTCGTCATGCTATTCATGGGAACAATTTGTTTTTTCCCTTTGAGCTCTAGAGAAGCATTTTATGATACCAGCAGCAAATTTGCACCTTGTGTGGCTCTGAAAACTTCAATTTCCTTTGCCGTCGTCATGAACTGAGGACACAGAGGATGAAGAACACAAAGCACTTTGGGGTAATTTGGTAGGAAAGGTCTTGTAGAAATGTGCAAAATCTCTTTATTGGGCAGTTGGCGCCAAAACACTGACTTTGGACACATTGGGCCGCAGTCGGGTCACAGCCTGGCTCTTCCCTTGCTAGCAGCGGAGCGAGGGCATCCCGCGGGCTGGAAGCTGCGCTGGGATGAAGGAGGTTTGGTTTTCCTGGTGATGGGCAGTTACACACGGGTAGTCCTGGTGCTTGAGCCTAATTTCTGGAGCTGGATCCAGCCACGCCGACAGTCAGTTTGTATCTGAGGGGCCACTTCCATAAGGGAGGAGCAAACCATATCAAATATTGCCAGGGGAAATAAAAGGGGACGCTCAGCATTGATATTATTTCTTTCTTTTTCATCTATAAACGAGAATTCTGGTAAGATGAACCCTGAAGGAAGCAGACGTAGTATTTACAACTTAAAGAGGCTGAGGTCCCCATTTCATATTTGGAAATAACGAAATGAAAGACAACATTTATTTGTTCTTTATCTTTGAGTTTTAAGCCTGTTTCCACACCAAAAAAGTGTGGGAGAAGAATAAGAGATAAAAATGTGTTTGAAATACCAGGCTATTTTTGAAGCTCTTACAATATTTTAAAGCTTTTCCCTACAGCTATTTATTCCATGCACTTAACGTCTGTTTCATGCTTTGATAAATTTTGCAATTATTTTTCATCCTTAATTTGATTCTCTTTTAATAACGTTGTTCAAAACAATAGCGGGTGACAAAGACAACTAGCACGCATCAGATAATCCCTATCTGACCAAGATGAGTTGTTTTAATTACGTACGTGTACATATTGTGCCATAGATCTACTTAAAGGTTTTATGATTTTAGGAGGCCATACTATGGGAAAATAACTTTCAAAAGAATTCAGTATGTTAGTTCAAATAGTCTTGCTTTTACACAGAAATGTATGGTTTTCCACTCGCAAGGCAACAGTTTGCCATTCCATTAACAGTTGAACTATCGAGCCACTGTGTAGGAAAGAGCTGGGAATGCTGGATCCTTAGCAAGGATGCTGTCATGGGGATCCTTCGTGAGGATGCTGCCGTGGGGATATTTCCCTTAAAAATCCCAACGGGGGGGTGAGATTCCTTGGTCCTACTGAAATCATCAGAAGTGCCGTGCGAGAGAGGGCTGACCCCCCATTTCCATGCCACGCTTCAAATTGCACAAGGAGAAATACTCTTTCGTTAAAGTAAACATCATTTCGCTATGAATTATGAATATTATATGCGTTGCTTCTTTTCCCATTTCTTCTTTTTTTTTTTTTTTCAGTCACATGACCAGTCTGTTTTCTGACAGTATTTGATTATCTTTTCTGTCTACAGCTAGCTTTGATTCCGCTGCTGGTAGGGTTTCTCTGAGACTTAGAAATTACTTAGATATACAAGCACCGCTCTAACCAGGCGGTTCTTCCTCTGACAAAGGAATGGGAAAGTAATGGAGTTTTTCAGTGTTCTGTATTATAACTCTATTATATATTACTCATATGGTACCTAGCTGTGGGTAATATATTTCTTTTATTCCCCAGCAATTCTGAATTGCCTGGGGAAAAAATAAAGCTTTGTTTAAACCAAAAATTATAAAAAAATTTCATTTCATCCCAGAATCAACAAAGTACTCAATTTGACCCCGCATCAGATATTTAATTTTAGTTGCTAAGTAATTCGCTATTTTTTAACACAGAATAACATTCAAAATGAAATATTTGATGAGAAAGAAGTGATTTAGATCAGCCTGAATTTGTGTTTTTTTCAAAGGGAAAAGTTTTTTCACAAACTGTTCTCCCGCTCAAGGTCAGCCCCTGCCGCACGTGTATACCATGTTTTACATTCAGTCAGACTTGTACAGATTTATGTTTTTAAGAGAAAAAAATTTATCTCCGGTGCCTGAACTCCCTAAAACCTAGTAAATAGTAATCCCCAGAAGCAGAGCCGGCGGGTGGAGCCCCCGGAGGTGCTAGAGATGACTTCCACTGAGGGCAGTGCAGTCGGAATGACCCGCTAGTGCGGCAGCCAAGGAGGGCTTGGAGGTCGTTAGCAATCAGCTACATTATCAGTATTATCTGGAGAGAGTTTACAGCCAGCTAGGTGGTCTGTGCTAGCTGTACGGCAACCACGATGACAACCACCAGAAGGACACGGATAGTGTTTGCATGCGGTGAGAACAAACGGTAGATTATCTCCATCTCCCCCCATACCCACAGTTTTTCTTTTTTTCAATTGTCGTCAAAAAAATTTCATTTGTTGTCTCTTTTTTTCTGTCTGATAAGCTGTCTGCCTCTCTCTCCAGGTAAATTTGAACCTTATTTTCTCACTTCTCAGCTGAGCCTTCTCCCCATCATGACACAAGCACGTTTGTGTGCCTTCATCTGCCACGAGAGCTCTGTCGTTGTCTCTGAGCGGCCCAAAATTCAAACAATCCATTTTGGTTGGCTTTGGAACTCCATACAATGCTCCAGCAAGGACTGCTGCGGGGACGGGATGTCCAGCCTCGCGAATGTGATGTTTCCAAAGAGCCATCAGTAAAATTGCATCGGCGTCTGCTGTTATCTGGTAGTTGGGAGCTGGGACATGGTGGAGCCGGAAGGAAAGAAGGAGGAGGATGGAGACTTCATCCATGCCGAGCTGTGCTACCCTCCGAGGACATCTTGCCCAGGCTGGACAAAGAACCCTTCACTCCCTACGAGCAGGTATCTCCAAGGGACAATGTGCCCCTGAGCAGCCCTTTCACCCCTGCCCTGCCGCTTATATTAGCTCCAATATGAGCATTGTTATGCTCTAATTTCTTGCTACATATTTTACATATTTTGGACTAGATGATGACCTTTAAAAGGAATTAATATTCTTAACTTTCAGTGCTTAGGGATCTTAATCCTTTCTTCGCATTTCCTTTTAGAACCCTTTCTATTATTTAAAACCCACCTCCGTGGGTCTTAATGTAAGACTCTCATTTGATTTCATTTCATAGCTGCAATATAAATCTTTGATCTTTATTTTAGCTTTGTCTGTATTGTAACCATCAAGGAAAATGCTAAAGATGTCTCTGATTTTCTGTCATTAAACCTGGGATCAGGCTTTTCATAGAATTCAGCATGAGGTAATGCTTCCCCAGTCTAGTTCTCACATTTTAAGAATAAAAGTCAACAAAATGCCACTACAGATACTTTTTTTTTTTTTCCTCTTCTGTGCTGTAAATTCCATTTGGATGATTCTCCACTACTGAAAGAGCCCTCCTTCAGCAGTGCCAGGAAGCCTCCCTTTGTTGCTTCTAGCGAGAATTGTCATGGTGATGCATTCTGTTGACCACATTTTGAAACACAGATTGTTTCTAATTTTGTTTCTTTAATTTACTCTGGGTACAGTAATATCTCTGTTTCTTTCGCTCGTTCTCTGGTTTTTTGAGGATTTTATCACGACCAACTCTCTCTATGTATAAAAAAGTATATATATATAGAGAGAGATATATATATAGATCTGTCCTCTCACCTTCACGCATGCAAAACACGCTGGTTGGTATTTTCTTGCCGGCTTGTCCCTATGTAGGTTTGTGCGGTGGCTGCAGCCCCCGAATCGCGCCGTTGTTGGCACCGCGGGTTGGGCAGCACCGGCGCTGCCCTCTCCATGTGCCGGCACCCGGCTGCCAAAGGGGCATCTGGCCCTCCGCGCCGGGACCGCCGCGTCGGAGAGGAGCCCTGAATGCTCTTCTTGCAGGAGGGTGCTATTTTGCAGCCACTCGAAAAGACGTACTTCAGGTGTTGAATGGCTCTCCGCGAGCGCCGAAGGAGAATGGGAGAAGCTGACGGGGCACGGAGTGCGGGGCTCGTTACCGGCACGCAGCCTTTCCATGGCTAATTGTCCTCTCCGGGAGAGGCCAGGCGGTGGTCTGAAGAGCATTTGGTCCTCAGGAAGGCTGGCAAGCTTTTAACTGAGCTAACAGGCTCCACAAAGAAATTAAATTTGGCAGTGAAAGTGCAGTACTTAGGTTAGTCTCAAGTAGTCTTGAGATATAAAAACGTTTCTGTGGGAGTTCTTGGCTGAGCGTGAAGGCTGAGAGGAGTCCAGCAGCTTGCAGTGTGGAGTGGTGCTGCTTTATTCGCTTCACGGTTGTGTTGATGGTTTTAAGAGAAAGGGTTGGCCTAAATTTATGTCTCAGCATTTATTGTGCTTTCGTACAAGGACCAGAGGCCAGTTTTCCCCTGGTATGGGTCCTTTTTGAGGTGGTAAGGCAGCCTGGGAGCTCCTGACGTTCCCGCATATGAGGCGGGAGCAGAGTCATAAAAGCAAGTGAAACTGGGGAAACTGGGTGTGCTGGGTATTAAACAAGCACAACTTGTGTTGATACTTCTGCATTCCTCCAGAGATCCTGACCAAGGCTGGTTCAACCCCAGACCTCCAGGACAGAGCATTTCCCCTCCTGTGCTGATGGCCAGGACGGATGGGGCAGGGCCTTTCCGGGACACCGTGTCACCTGGCACAGCGCTCTCCTCCTGGCGAGACACCCCGAGGTCCCTTGCCAAGGACACTCTTGAGAGGTTCAGACAGCTTTGATGTGTCTGCTGAACCGACTTCTGCTCAGAGGTCTCGTTCTTCAGACTGCTGCTGGGGGTCTTCTCTCCCAACCGCTTTACTTTCTAGAAGTAATGAAGTAGTTTGGGGGTCAAAGAGTGAGAAGGACTATTTCTGTAGGACCTGGCAGTTAAGGGCTTCTGGCTTGAAGACCACTGCCTGAGCCTGTGGACGTGTGGCTGTCTAACTGCTAACGCGCAGTGCAGCGGCCTCGGGGGAGAAACGGAGATGGTGTCCCCTGGGCACTTCACAGTTCACAGAATCCCTTAGGTGGGAAAGGACCTTTAAGATCTTTGAATCCAACCATGAAACTCACGCTGCCAAAGCCACCCCTGACCCATGTCCCTCAGCACCACGTCTGCCCAGACGGGAAACACCTCCGGGGATGGTGACTCCACCCCTGCCCTGGGCAGCCTCTGCCAGTGCTTGACAACCCTTCCGGTGAAGAAATTTTTCCTCATATCCATCCTAAACCTCCCCTGGTGCAACCTGAGGCCGTTTCCTCTCGTCCTATTGTTTGTTACCTGGGAGAAGAGACCGACCCCCCTGGCTACAGCCTCCTCTCAGGCAGTTGTAATTGTCCTCTGGACACTTTGCAGCACCAGAAGTGGGAGATCCGGATGTAAAATGCTGCAGCAGAACAGGCAGAGGAGGGGAAATCCTGTGAATCCAAGCCTCTCCCATCTCCAGACAGTCCTCAACTCCAAAATATTATTATTTAGAAAAAAAAAAAAAAGGTAAATTAGATCATCCAGACTTCAGGAAAGAGCTTGCCGGTGTGACCACGGAGGGTGGTGGGATGGGCTGGGGTGAGACCCGGTACCCGGCGCAGCCCTGGCGATGGTGAACGGGGAAACGAGCGCCTGGGAGCGAGGGGCAATTTGGGCAGCTTCCCATGGACTCTCGGCTGCTTTCTAACATCCGCGGCTCGACACAGCGGATGGAGGGACACGCGGTTTCCAGCCACGGACAGAAACAGTAAAACACTTTGGGCGGCATTTGTGGATATAGCTTTATTTCTGGAGAGAGATTGTTATTTTTCACTTCCTAATCTCCAAAGGCGAAGCTGTCTAGTGTGAGTTGTCTAGTGTGAGTTTTTCAAATAATAAACCGAGTATATTTTGCATATGGTTTCTTCTGTTGTTCCAAAAATACAAATTGAAGTTAAGGAATGCTGTTTGTTTTGGCACAGTTTCACGTAGGCCATTCCAAAGGAAGGAAAATCCTTCAAGGTGAAGAGGAAGGTGATGAAAGCTGCCGGGTCGGTCTTCGCGGGTGGCACGGACCGCGGTGTCCTTGCCCAGGGATCTTCAGGAGACAAATCCCAGAAGAGTCAGGAGGGCTGAGCTCCACCTGTGTGGCAGATGCGCTAAAGGTAACGGCCATGCTTTTATTTAAACCTTAATATTTTCTGTATCTAAAGAGAAATCAAAGATTATGTGGGGGCACTAAGGCTTGAAAGACGTCTCCGTAGACACTCCTCTCTGAGCCGTTGTCCCGAGGGTGAGGAACAAGAACAGGACGTGAGGAGCAGGGCTCCAGGATACGGAGGGAAACGTATTGAATTTCCACATAAACGTTGATTTATGAGAGGTGGCGATTTCATAAAGTTTATGCAAATTTCACCAAGTTTACAAAAAAAAAAAAAAAAGTCACAAAAAAGGACACTTTGGCATCACCTTGAAAGGAATGTAAATGACTATCTCCTTAATGCGCAGCCTGGCTTGCCAGAAAAGGGAACTCTGGAAGAGCTGAACTCCTGAGCGACAGCAACGCTGACACCAAGTTTTGTAATTTTGTGCTATTGCAAGGAACAAAGTGGTCTCGTTGGGGATCTAATGATTCGGTGGCTACATTTGCTGGTTTTTTCCATCCCGCTGAAAGCCGTGCCTTTATGTAAGACGACGTATAATGTATGGGAGAAAAACAAATTATGCAAAGGATCCCGGAGATGGCAGCATCCATGTTAAGCGCATAAGCACTCTGCAATAAGTCGATGTGCAGTTAGTACCAAGCGATGCCAATATTCTCTATTGGATAACGAAGTGACTGCACGCCCTTGTGCAGAAAAGCTGAAATTCCAGCGTGCATGTGTGTCGAGAGAGGAGGCAGGACCGGGCGCCTCGGTGTCATGGTAACAAGGCAAAGCACGCGGTGTGGAAATATCTGAACATCAGAGTCCTCACTTTCTTCTGGGATGTGCTGCGTACAACTTTGGAATGACCTCAGGCAAAAACTAGGCTGAATGCCAGCGCTTCTCATCGCAAAAAGGGCATTCCCCTGGCAGCTAACATTTGTAAAGCGAGTTAACGGTAGGGCTTTGTTCATTAAAGAGGAGAGGGGAAAAATGCACGGAGGGGATTGCTTGTGATTTATGATTATCCACAATCTTCTAGTACCTTTCATCAAATATTTAAAACCACCTTAAATCAGATACTGTTAATGGTGGGTAATTATATCATGGCATCCCTGCCTGGGCTTCTCCCTAGGTCCTCCTGCAGCTGTGCCCAGCTGTGCCCCACGGAGCCCCAGGGCCCCTCGCCGTCCCCAGCCGGCGTCGGCGTCGCCTTCAGGAGCGGGGAATGTCGAGAGTGAGTGGAGGCAGAGCGCGGCGCGGGTGGTGCAGGGGTGTCGCTGACGCATCTCCTGGGACAAATCCTGGCTCCGGCAGAGGGAAACGTGAATCACGGCAGCCCCGCCAGCCGCGACGGTGCGCTGCCAGCCGGCGCCGCGCTCCGCTCTCGGAGGTGTGGGGCTGGGCGGAAAGCTCTGAAAACGAAAAATTAAGGGAAAATTAAATTGCTCTCAGTGTTGGATTTTGAACTCGCTGCTCTTTTCTCCACACCTTGCTGCCGACAACTGCTAGCTAAATATTAGGTACATATTTTAAACATCATTTATGAACACTTCTTGTGTTTAAAATAATTCCAAATTAAAATTCTTTATATATGGCATGCATTTGGACGATTTGTGGACACAAAAACTTTTTTAGCAATGACTTTTAAAATACAAGTAAGTAATATTGAAATAACTGAACAGTTGAATAATTGTCACTATTTTGTACACCTAGTTTTTCCTCTGATCTCATTTCCTGTCCTTCAAGAAAAGGGTTTACTTTTTTTTTTTTTTTTGACGAAATGGAAGTATTTTGCTGAAGAAAGAATCTTAAATATGTACCACTGGTGAATTGTGAGACCTTTGTGGCTAAATGTAACCAGTCACGTCATCAAAAACCCTGCCGTGGCTGTAGTTATATTCTCTATCGGGTGTGAGATTATGTTTAGATTTTACGTTAGACCCTTGAAAAAAGGGTTTTATAGTGAGTCTTAGCACATACAGCAAGTCATTTGGAATTGATCCTCCCGGGATTTAACCCCCTGCTCTGGCACACCATCAAGGCCAGTGAAATCTTGGCCCTGTTTTTAGCCTATTTTCACACCTTTTTCAGATTAGAGTTGAAGGAAGCAATCTAAGCAAAACCAGATTGCCTTGGAAGTAATGGCTTTTCCTGTCTCCAAATTCTCCAAAACCTATTTTTAAAGTTTTTTTAAATTTAGTTTGAAGCTATTTGCTAGAAAGAAGAGATGTTTCAGGAATCTGTTGCAGACACTGAAGAAGGAAGCTTTTTACATATTCAGATTTTACATCTATATTGTATTTTATTTGGATAACGACTCGCTGCTTTTCTCTGTGGTGTCCTAGATAAGGTGCCCTACCTTCTGCTTGGTCCTTGCTTCGTGGTTTGGATTTTTATGTCGGTATTCACATTGAGAAGGGATTGACGGAAAAACCTGTATATTTCAATTGCTTAAAGAGAATCAATATGAGGCTTATTAGGTGATATTTAGCACTCGTTGTCTCCTACAAGGTTCAGAGATCTTTTTTGTTTGATAGATGTTTCCATTAGTAAAAAAATTTCATGTTTGAGACATAACTATGGGGAAGTGTGAAGAACTAATTCACGCTGTGATGAAATAGTTATGTAAATGAGATGGGGAGGGATCATTTATCTGAAAGATTACTTGGGAATAGCATCAATCACCAGCGTCGGACAAGGAAGCCCTATTCCTGCATAGGAAAAGTGATCTTGTGGCCCCTAATATTTGAACACAGAGAAGGGGATTGACCAGCTTCCTGTGGGGATTTTACATCTGCTATAAATAGATGCCACAAATATTATTTTGCAGTTAGATTTGCCATCGTGCAGCATGGGCAAGTTGTTGGCGTTGCTAGCAAAGCTCCCCGTTCTGTAAAGGTCAGAACAAGAAAATCGGAAACTTTGCACTTGATTTAAAAAAGTAAAAATATAACCAGTATTTTTAAAATGTAATGTAATATGTGGAATATGCAATAAGTAAACTACTAACTTTGAGACTTAGAAATTTATACAGGTGCATTGGAAAAAAGGTAAGGATATTTTGTAAGAAAGTGATATTTGGAGCACAGAAAAACATGCTCCAGGTCTGTGGAAAAGACTTCCTGGGTGGAATTGCTCATTTGTGCACACCGTGGTGTTCCGAGACGCCCGCGCTGTTTATCCTGGCGCCTGTTGTCCTGGATGCACTGTGCTGCTCTGGAAGCAGCGGTGCCCTGGGCAGGAGGAGTCTGGTGCTGCCGCGGGAGCAGTTCCTCGCGTGCCTGCCTGCCACCGGGGATTCGGAGAGGAGATTTCACTGGTTTTCTCTAATGGTTACCCGGACTGCGAGGTAGAAGCAGATTCTTCCTCTGCAGCACGGAAAGCGGCACCGACAGCAGCGATGCCGACGAGCCAACAGAAGCTTTCCAGGTCGGCCTGTTACCCCCAAACACCGGAGCTCACGGGGGACAGAATATCTTCTGTAAGAACGCCACGAGCATGGGATACCATACAATATAAAGACTGAATAAACAGTATTTTAATGAGATGCCAGTAGAAAAAAACCCCACGTTAATTCCCAACTTGAAGGTGGTGCTGGGTTGTCTATAAGGATGACGGTGAATTTATGCTCTCGCTTCACTTAGTGCACACGTGGCTGTGACTGAAGACTCTCATGGAAAAGGGGGATGAAGAAAGCCCTGGGAGCTGCCGGAGCAGGTAATCACATAAATGCCCCGCTGTGTTCATCGGACTCCATTTGCAAGCTGGAGAGGACCTCGGCGAAGGTTAAAAAGTAAAATTGCAGCCAAGGAAGAGGGTGTTTGTGCACATCGGTTGGAGAAGCCAGTACAGCCTGTCTGGGGGTGTTTTCCCGATCCTTCACACCTGGAGCTGCATCTTCACAGCCGCGAGCTGGCGACGGATGGGGAACAGGGAGGCGCAGCACGGTGGCCCTCCAGCGGGGCTGTGTCACCTCGTGGCTGCTGCGCCCGAGGTTATTTCCCAGCCCTGGGGAAGCTCAGGAACCGCAGAGCAAACCGACGGGCCAGGCCTTCATCCCCGAGCCCCGCATCCTCGCAGCGGTGCCGCGGCCCGTGGGAGGGGAAGCTCCCGAAGGGATGGAGCCCACACCACGCGTCGGCACGAAACCCGCGCGAGTGGAGCCCGTCGGTGCCAGCAGCGCGGGAGCTGACAGCGGCGTCTTAGGGCAACCACCCGAGTACCCAAGGAGAGACCGTACTGGAAAACGGGGGAAGTAGGATTCAAATTGCCAATGAAATCTGTGACCCTAGCATAAATGGTGAATTTTCCACAAATGGTGTCCCTTTTTCAGCGTTCCTGGGACACAGGAGCTGCCTTCCTGCAGGTAAGCTCTGATTTCTAGCAGGCACGCTTTGAAGAGAAGAGTTTTCAGCAATGATTGCCTAGGAAGAATGTGCAGAGAAGCTCGTTTAGAGACGTGTGTGTCCATATATACACATGGCAGTTGGAGCCTGAGCCTTGATCACGCGGAGAATTTTCCCATAGTTAATGTGTGTTACTCTGGGACATCCTCTGACAGCAAAAGGATTAGTGCTGCTGTTATCCTGTTGGCTAAAAGCGTTAAGGAATCTGTAAAATTTCAACTTTCTTTTCAATTGAACTGCAGTACAGGCGTCAACAACTGCTTAGGAGGACAAAGCCCAGCAGTTGTTTAAGCAAAGGGGACAGGTATAGAGACACAGTCTTGTGGTCATCATTTGTGCAGGCCCTTAAAAACCGTGATGAAGATTGGTAAAAGGCAGAGTATACGAATAGAACCCGAGCTCATCTGAGACACGGATGAAATCTCTGGTGTCTAAAAGGTTTGCCCTGTGGCACTGCCTGTCCGGGCAGGATGCCTTATCCAGGCCAAGCGAGCGCATCCCTTCGGACCGCCATACCTCGCTGAACAAAAATTGGATGGAGAAGGGCTGGAGTCTGCCCCTCCTTTTGCTTTAGTCCATCCATCTTTTCCCCAAAGACAAAGCAAAACTCGATTCATCTTTTCATGACGAGGGCAAAAGCCCTGAGACGCTGGAGAGGACTGGCATGCCTCTTCCCTTGGGCAGGGAGGGAGTCTGTCCTCCTCCGGCTGTCGGGGCTGTGCTGCTTCCAGCCCTGTGAGCAAATACACTCGTCTAGGTGAAGTCTTTGACTATCTGGTGTACACAAACATCAAGGGATGGGCAATAATTCACAACAAAATATGTAGAGAATAGATGGAATGCAATAGACACAATAAAGACACAGCCGATGCGTGCGATATCTTATTCAGTAATTCATCAAATATCTGCCCTGGAGCAGGACTGCTATATATCCTTCATACAGACTTAAACACAGGATTAGATTACAGTGTAGTTTTCTGTTATTTTTAAGCAAAGAAAACTTAATTTCATATTATTATAGCAAAATAATCAGTTTAATTAGTTAAACCTTTCCAACTGTATAGAAAAGGAAATTGCATGATTTTTGATTTCATACCATGCCGTGTTGTTAGGATAGTCTGAGTGCTGAGAAGAGACTCCTCTGAGATTGTTCTTTTGGTTTTAATGCAAAAATATTTTTTCACTTCACAAACTGCACTGAAGAGGAAGTCTCCGTGGTGAGTAGCTGTGCTGGGTCTGATTCACGCTGCAGGCGGCTTCTTAGGTAAAACAAGGAAGATGATACAAATTGGAGGCAATAGGATAAAGTGGGGAATGAAAGAAGATTGTATTTTTTACTCTCAGGGTATTTAGCACCTTGAACCTGTGAGACTAATGAGTTTGTGTCTGTTCGTGCACCTTCTGCAAAATTACCATCTGGGTTTTGACAGGGAGAGCTGTTCCAACAGCCAGGCAGGGAAAGCACAGAGGTATTTGACCTTTAGGGCCCCAGGATACGGAGCAGCGCGGCTAACAAGAGGGCTAAAAAAATGTTCCTTTGTGGGCTGGGAGAACTTGTCCTGAGATCTGAGAGACTTACTCGGGAGGCCTACAATAGCCTTCTTCTTTTTCCACTATATAAATAGAATCCAAGATGAAGTTGTTAAAATTATAGGCAGACAGACATTCTTCGTCGGCCTTTTTTTTTTTTTTTTTTAAGGTAGATGAAGTTTAATGTTTGAACTTTTAGGTACCTTGCAAAATTTGGACTTGACTTCAAGTAAACTTCACTTCAAGGGAACCACTGGAGAGCGTCCAGTGGGGGGGCTATGAAGATGCTCAGGGACTGGAGCATCTCTCTGGTGAGGAACGGCTGAGAGACCTGGGGCTGTTCCGCCTGGAGAAGAGCAGGCTGAGAGGGATCTCATCGACGCTCATCAGGATCTAAAGGGCGCGTGGCAAGAGGACGGGGCCAGACTCTTCCCAGTGGTGCCCAGCGACAGGACGGGGGGCAACGGGCACAAGATAAAACATGGGAAATTGCATCTCGACATGGGGAGGAACTTCTTTCCTTTGAGGGTGGCAGAGCCCTGGCACAGGCTGCCCAGAGAGGTGGTGGAGTCTCCGGCTCTGGAGACATTCCCAACCCGCCTGGACGCCATCCTGTGCCCCCTGCTGTGGGTGCCCCTGCTCTGGCAAGGGGTTGGACCGGATGATCTCCAGAGGTCCCTGCCAGCCCCTAACAGTCTGTCATTCTGCGATTCTTCTTTCTCTTCCCTTCATCCCAACACAGTGACGCTCTTTTTCTTCCTGTACCTGCAGGTCACTGCTACGGCCGCATTTCTCACTGCGGTGCCGCTTTGCACATTCTCGTTAAGGTGACGACAGCAGATAATCTACAGCAGCGCCAGACGTCTGCGAGCCGGTACCTCAGCATCTAGTCCCAGATCCTGACACGGCTCTACCGTCCCAGCCAGCCGCGCCGGCCACCGCCACGCTGCCCAGCCCACTGTGGTTCTCCCCGCACTCGTGGTTTTGGTTGTCTGGTTTCCCGATCCTGTGCTCCCGCGCTGACGTTCCTCCAGAAGCAATCTGTCCCACGTTGCCTTAGGGAGAACAGACCCAAACCAGCCATTTGGAATTGCAACAGAGGGCTAATTTAAACAAGATCCTTGGGAACCGGCAAGAAAGCGACAGAGGTTGCCTCTCCGCTAAGCTTAACCAATAATAAGCTGGTAAAGCTCTCCTAATTTATACGATGTCAAAGTGTGTGGAGTATTTCCCACAAGAGCCTCATAAAGGTAATTTCCAGGAAAATAAGTTGTTCATCAAGTGTTGTCAGAGAGAAGGGGAAAAAAATATATGTTGTTTCGGCGTCGTTTCCTGGGATTCTTGCAGCAAAATAGAAATGTGCGTGTGACAACGGCGGTTCTACCCAGAAAGGTAAGAAAAAGGACCAGCTGAAATGGAGGTGTCATTCTGAAACGTCTTTCTTGGCGGCCTCATGCAGGGAGCAGGGGCAGCTTGGGAGGGAGGGGACATGCAGGGAGCGGGGGGGACATGCAGGGAGCGGGGGGGGACACGCAGAAGCAGCTGTGGGCAGCACCGGGGCTGGTTGGTGCCGTGCTCCTGCCTTCAGCCTCATGGGAGCGCGCAGCACGCGCTGGTTGAACACCAGCAGGGACCAGTAAGTAAATCACCCTGGGTGCTCTCAGAGATGCAGAGCTTCTTAAAACGCTGCTGAATTGCGTGAGTGTTTGGGAAGGCGCTTGGGAATCACCTCCAAAGCTGCCTTTGGGAAGGGGCAGGTGCCCTGCCTGCACCTGGGCACGTTCTTTGCGAGGAATTCTGCTGCTCTCTTTGGGGGCCGGGGGGAGGTGGGCATTTTAATGCATTGCTTTGAGGTTAAAATGTATTTTCCTGACTGCGTTTGTCAAGGAACGAAGGAATTTCACGTAGCAAAGATTTTTTTTTTTTTCACGGGTAAATTGGCCAACCGAAAGGTGACATCACATTATCACCACAAACCGGAGTATTTATGGAAAGCTTTGGACATTCCATCCGTTCCGCACTCCTGCTTGGGCGAGCATGGATTTTGTGTATGTTTTATACACAAGAAAAGTGACAAAGAGCGGGAGGGAGTTTTGCAGGTGGCCACCAAGAAAATCAAGGGCCGGATGGTGCGTAAAACCCGAAGCCAATGGCCTCCCCCTGCCCAGCCACCGGCCCCGTGCAGGACAGAACGGCTCCCTCCGGCTCCGGGAGCGTTGGAAACACGTGGCAGCGCTTTTAGCCAGATAGGGCTTATCGATAACTTTCTGTTCTTCAGTTCTATTATTTATGGCAAATGGTGTACTCTGCTGTGAAACCAAAGATAAAAACAAAGGCGGTACATGGCCTGGCTTAAGATGTTTTGCAAATACAGATGAGGTAAGAAAAGCCATAAAAGCTTTTGAGGCCTCTTTGGTTTTTCCCCTTTGAATCCATCTGTCATAAAATCTCGCAGGAGAGGGGATGTGCTGCGAGCTCAGGGTACGGCTAACGTGCTCTTTGATGCTGCTGCTTGTGAAATCTCTGACACAGTAGCAATAAATTCGGGTGGTGTGGTCACCCTGGAAGAAGGGAGGGTTTTTACCAGCTTGTGCATTGTATGTGGCATTGGATAAATGCTGCTGGCAGGTTCAGGAAACGCGGAAGAGCAGCCCCAGTGGTCAGGTGCTGTGCTCGAGGAGGTGAAAACCAAAATACCTTGTGCTTTAGGAGACAGAGTCTACCCAAAGCACAGCAGGGAAATCACTGCTGGCGCACGTCTCCTGCCAAGTATAAGCTGAAATCAAACTGGCAGAAACATCATGCAGAAAGTTTTCTCAAAAATCTGACGAGTGTAAAAACATAGAAACCCCGTTCTTCTTGTTGTGTTTAGCTATTAATGGACTCTGTCGTGCTGCTCCTAACTCGTGGGGTTTTTTTTTTTCTGCTCATCTTTGTTGCGGCAGAAGTTAACTTAAGTTAACTTCTTAAGAAGTTAACACGCTCCAGCACCGCAGTATCGGAGAGACATTGAGGTGCTGGAGCGTGTCCAGAGAAGGGCAACGGAGCTGGGGAGGGCTCTGGAGAACAAGTCTCCTGAGGAGCGGCTGAGGGAGTTGGGATTGTTCCGCCTGGAGAAGAGAAGGTTGAGGGGAGACCTTCTCACTCTCTACAACTCCCTGAAAGGAGGTTATAGCCAGGTGGGGTCAGTCTCTTCTTCCAAGGAACAAGCGACAGGACAAGAGGAAATGGCCTCAAGTTGTGCCAGGGGAGGTTTAGGTTGGATATTAAGAAAAACTTCTTTACGGAAAGGGTTCTCAAGCATTGGAACAGGCTGCCCAGGGAGGGGGTGGAATCACCGTCCCGGGAGGTATTTAAAAGCCGGGCAGACGTGGTGCTGAGGGACATGGGTTAGGGGTGGTTTTGGCACAGGTTTATGGTTGGACTCGATGATCTTGAAGGTCTCTTCCAACCCAAGTGATTCTATGATTCTATGAACTGCGCGACGTGCCTGGAACTACAGGGGCGGAATCGCGGAACTAAGGATGGCCGGAGCCTTTTAGGGAGGGATGGAAGGGCCGTGCAGCCTGCCGGCCTCAGGCAGCTCAGAACATGTCAGAAATGTGTTTCCTTTGATTGTCGCTAAACAGCAGGTTTTTGCCAGCTGCCCGCACCCTCTCGGCGCGGGGATAAGCCGGGGGGGCGTCCAGCAGCAGAAGTGGAGCAGGTCTGCGCTCTTGGGCCGTGTTGTTTTAATATCGTGATAGTCTCTGCTTGCGAAAATCAAAGAGAATCAGTTTTAGAGAGCTCTACCTGCCTTTAAAGGGACTCTTAGTCTGCGCTAACTGTATTCCTTGAATTCTCATTTGGTAATAGAAAGTATAAATTGGATGATAAATAGATTCGTTCTCAAAAAAATTCATATGCCCTTTTATCTTTCTTAATTCAACCTTTGGAATTTTCATTTAATATATAAACTCCATGGTCTGATCCATCTCCAATTCATACTTTCTTGTCTAGCGGGTTTTATTAATTGCAACACGTTCAGCTGTTGCTTTGTTTAGGTAATGGAGGACAATTCAGCATGAAGAAAATTAATTTTCCTGTTCCACATGTTTCCGGGTTTGCTTTTTTGTTTTCTCCTTGTAGTTTTTTAAATGAATTCTAGAAAATAGCTGTAACGATACGGAAAGAGAGAAAGACTGGAGTAAACATTGATCTTTACAGTGTAATAATTTATAGTACCAACTTAATAAGTGGTGTGACATGAGCAGTTCACCGTCCATTTATCACGCATTGATAGTTTGATACCTGAATTTTTAGCATAACTGCTTGCTTTGACATAATAAAGGACCTGCCAACATTCCCATTAAAACCAGGAGATTTTAGGAGTTTCTGCTTTGGCTATAAATATCAGTATTTGTAATCTATGAATTATTATGCAGCATAGCAATCTATGAATGACTTATTCCAGCAACTATAAAAAAAATAAGAGTTTGACATTTTTGAACTTCAGGAGGACATCCTCTCTGCAGAAGAAAAGGCCTATGAATACTTTTAATTACGTCCACCATAAAAAGTTTACAAACTAAGAGACAGTTCCTGAACTAAAATAAATCACTTTAATTCCACAGATGGCAAGGAGACAGCAATTTACATTAAAAGGTTCTGATGAGAGTTGTCTTGAGCTATAGTTTGCTGGCATAACAGCTTCAGGCTAATCAGATGTACTTCCAGTAGCTATAGTGTGGTTATAGTCAGGGAAATGAATGTACAAAAATAGCGCTTCGGCTTCCATGTTTGCTCTCAACAGTCCCACCTCAAGGACTTCCCAGTCCATTTTGGTCAGCGTAGAGGTCACTCAGGAGTCTTTCACTGGGCTGCAGAGAATAATGTCAATTTTCTTCTGCTTCTCACATCACCTTCTTCTGATTTAAAAAATGCTGTGGAGCAGAATAAACCCCCGACTCTCCCTGGCTGTCTGACTTCACCATGCTGTCCGTGAGAAGCCCGGCTTGTCAGTGGAATAATACAATAACACATAAATATGTTTCAAATAGTTATGATTGATGTCCAGGTTCTCCATACTTGCTTTTTCTGGTGAAACCCACTTCAAATAAGGTGCACGTTAATAATTTCAAACGTAACGGCTGGTTGAGGTACCAAGTTTTTTGAACGCTTCCACTTTTGCGGAATATCGTTGGGATACAGTCCTGCAATTACAGTGCTTGGTGTTGGGTACCAAGATCGTTTAGCAGCTGTGGGCACCTCTGTTGCTGCGTTTAATGGCTTGGGAAAGTGTGAGGAGGCGGGGGGGATGTTCTTACCAAACGCTTTTGTAATAGTCTTAATCTACAGTTTGTTTTCCCAGAAAATAAAGCAGCTTTCCAGTACCTGCGAGAAAGCTGGAGAGGGACTTTTTACAAGGGCACGTAGTGATGGGACGAGGGGTGATGGCTTCAAACTGGAAGAGGGGAGATTTAGGTTAGACCTCAGGAAGAAATTGGGTGCTTGGAGCCCAAGTTAGAAAGAGCAAATGGGTACAGAGCGGGCAATCTCATTGCTAGATGTCTAGACTAGTTTAGAGTGCTGTCTCTTCCTAAAATGTTTTTCAACTTTTTAGCCTGAAACCAATGTCCTCACTTCCATTCTTTCTGGAAAATATATGAATACTTCTGAAAACTGAAGACTCTGAAGTGACTTCACCTTTTGGTTTTACTGGTTCAAGGACCCACAAAAAGAGAGAAGTAGAAAATATAAATTGTGGGTAATGGGATAATAGTGAAAAATAAGCTAACTAGTGTGCCCAATTCTATTTATATCTGCAGTTTCTAAGGAACTGCAATAAAAAGGGTTTGTGATTATGTTTGTCTTATCTTAGGCTGTAGGGATTTAACGTGCCGTCTGCAAGCCGTTCAACACTTTTGTTGTGACATTTGATCTCTATGTTGATACTTTATTACTGTAGATCACTTAGAAACGGGAAAGGGAACTGTGAAATTTAAAAACAAATTATGTTTTGTTGTTTTTCAGTAACTGGATCACTTAAAAGCTCCATTTTTAGTATGAAATAATGACTTGCTTTATTTAGAGACTATTTTAAATGCTCTTGAAGTATCTATTGAATATGTCGACATAACAGATAAATCAGTAGCAGACTCAAAATTAGTTCTGCACTGTTATATATTACAATATGTTCTATATTATGGTGCGTGTTATACACCCCTTGTACACTTGCACGTTAGATATGGAGGAAGAGACAGAGCCTGTTTTCAAAGCTGTTTCTAACAGATGATCATTCTTACCCCCTGAAAACCTGCCAGGATTTGTCTCTGAAGTACAAAGTCGGTTTATTTGTGTGTTTGTGGATGGCCTCCAATAGGCTGAAGATGACAGTTCTTACAGCGTTTTTCTCTTTTGGTGGTGCAAATGCGTTATTTCTATATCCAAAAGTAATCGGGAAAGAGGCGGTTGTTCAGCTGAATTTTAGACTAATGAAACCGACCTCATTCCTGTCAAAAATAGTTAGGGTAAAACCTGCACTCCCTGAGCAACTCTTTCCAGGTGGCAAACTGGGCACCAGAGGGCAGGTGCCGGAGCTGCTCCGGTGACCTGCCGTGTGGCGCCCGCGGCTGGTGCCCAAACCCTGTTTGCACTGTCGTGCCGGAATCATTAAGTTGCTTTCTTTGTTAATGAAAAGATGCTCTGGTAGTCCAGTTGGTTAACTTCACACGCTCCCAAATTCACCAGCTCCTTACTGGAAGTAATGGGAACTTCTCCATTGCAGCAAGCCTTTGCCACAATGCGTCGCTGGAATGCACCGTCCCCCCGGTCCTGCCGCCGTCACCTGTCACCCGTCCCCTGCGCGTCTCCTGTCACCTCTCCTGGGATTCACCGGCCCTTTGGAATGGCAGTGAACTGATCAGGTAGTGTCGGGGGTTCTGCCCTAAGAAACGCAACTGCGAGCGTTCACTAAAATTCTCCCCAAAACAGCGGTTGGCAGCAGTTTGCTTCAGAAAACACTCTTGTTTGATTAACCTGAAATTAATAAACTCATCTCCTTGTTTGAGCAAACCTACAGGGCTAATTCAAGCCAGCTGACTTTACAAGAGCTTCGTTGCTTTTTACCTTTTGAGAACATTACTTACATTATGTTAAAAAAAAAAAAAAAAGAGAGAGAGAGAGAAGAGCAAGAGTGGTGAGGAGAACGGAGGGTCTGTCACTGGTGTGACGGCAAATACCTGTGTGCCAGGCTCTTCTGTCTGCCTTAACCACCGGCGTTATGTAATATTTTACCTTCTTTGGCCTTGGACCTTGTTATTCGGAATAACATATAATAATAAAGGAGCATTTTGAGTGATTTTGTTAGAAATACATCAGACTGCCTAACAGTCTGGTGGCATCAATAATTCCCTATTAAGCCCTCTACACCCATTATGGTTTTTGCTTTTACTTTTTTTTTCTAAGTTAGTTTCCAGGCAACCAGTAAGAACTGAATTACATTAAGCTATTAATTCAGGACTGCACGCCAGCTCCAGGTTCTGCAGCGATTTGTTCCTCGCGCATACAAGTTTCCTCATAAAAACCATTTTATTGGTTTAATCTTCAGTGGTACCCGGCCCAGAGAATTGATTTTTAAAATGGCAGTGCCTCTACTTGATTTTTGGTTTCTTGTTTGTTTTTTAATGCTTGCTCATGGGGTTTATTTTTGATGTGTAATGAAGCAGAGGTCTGTGAGGCAGGTTTGGTGTTAGCCGCCATAAATATATGCCGCGATCTACCAGGGTGTTCTTCGAAACCGCATAATACTCTCGCTCATATTAAGATCTGAATTAAGATTCTTGTGATGGATTACCTCACGGGGTGCAAATTGGAAGATTGGTTATTAAGGAAATTTAACTTGTAGGACCTCTCTTTATCCAGTGCGGGAATGTGCTGTCCTTCCTCAGCTGCTGTTGTGACCCCCCAAAAATTTAGAAATCACGTGCACAGCTCTGCGATGCAGGATGGGGGATGTGGGATGCGGGATGTGACAGCCCGCCGGGCAGCGCGGCACAAACGGCACTGCTCCGCTCACTCCTGATCTTGCGACCCTGAGCGCTCTGGCCGTTAACTGCAAATCCTCCTCTAGCCTTTTGTTGCAGAAAACTAGAGAACGTAGAGTTTTGTCTATAGGCAGAACCTGGAAAAACACAATGCGGGAAATCCTTTCAACCACAGAAAAGTTTGATATCAGAACCAGAGGAGCATTTTTGTAATTTGAACGCAAATAGGCAGATATTACATCGAAGATTCCTTCCTTTCAAGGGAACACATGGATTAAGAGCACAGTTTATTAATTAATGCTTGTATGGAAAGTGCATGTACCTCAATAATGCAAAAATCAAGAAGAAGCAGTAATGAGATGTAACCACCCTTAGCGAAACGTGAAAACCGTTGCAGGTGATAAAAAGGAGTAATTTTGGTGTTGCGCTGCATTGTTAAATGAATGTAGCGCTGGCAAAGGGAACTAGACTGGCAGCTTGGTAAGGAATTCTGCTTATTCCCTGGAGAAGGACAGAGAGGCTGAGCTTGTCACCTTTCCTCCCAGACTCAGCAGAAAGGAGATTCCTAGAAGTGGGGTAGGAATTTTGGGATGAAATTGCAGTTGTGTCTAATAATTAGGCTTGATGAGTTATGAAACCCAACCTGTAGGCTGTATTGAGCTATCATATATTTTATCTGAAGGATCAGAGAGTTCATCATCCGTTCCCCACCCTATATTCACTAGGGCCAAACTTCTGCCATCCAGGTATTTGTACTGTCGTCGTCTTCATCTCCGTCTTTCTATTGGTGTCAGTGAGTTGTGGAGGTCTGGGGCACTTGAGGAATTGTGCTGGTGATTTTTGGTGAGGCTACAACTAGAACAGTCAATTTTAATGAAATGAATTTGTTTTTATCCGCTGCCAAAAAGTAACAAAAAAAACTTACAATAACTAAATGTAATACTATGTATAAGACTGAAAGCAAAGCACCAAGACAAAGGCCATTTCAGATAAAGATGCCATGGCTTTTGTAAAACAGTTGGCTGAGGATGGAATTTTAAAAACAGCGATTTTTGCAAAAAATGTATTTATTTCAAAAATAAACTACAGTTTTGAGCTGCTTCCAATTTCTGTCTCTAAGAGATCTGTGATATGAGTCTGAATCATAAAGGTGACAAATTCAAACCACAAAAGCTAACCAAGTCTTCATAAAACTTCCCGTGAAAACCAAAATAATTAAAGGTCTGCTGTTTATAAGCAGAGCATATGATATATGCTCTTCCCTGTTGTAATAAGCCATAAGGACTTGTATAGCTAAAAAGGATTTTTATGCCTCATTGGTTGCTCAGATCTCTTGGAACAATGATAATCACCAGACTAAGTGGTTTTTTCCCCCCTTTACATTTATCATTCGAATGAAAAGTGTGTTCCCATCCTGAGGGTCTGTGGTTCTATAGGCAGATCCAAAAAAAAAACCCCGTGGTCAACATGTTGAATCTGATCACGTTCTCCATTTCTGGGACATACTTTATTAAACATTTTCATCACTTTCAACTCTGCATTCATACCTCAACAGATTTATAACTGTAATTAGGCGAATTGCTATTTACCAGCAGATATAAAGCTGGTAAAAAGACACCTTTCAGCAGCATAATTCAAATGTCATGAGTTATTACCAGTTTCAGATTAATAGTACAGTTATTTCTTTTGCTACAGGTTAGGAACGTGTCTCCTGTCAGAAATCTTTGGACATGCTTCAGAAATACTGGGCAACAACTATTTGTGACTGTCCAGCTAAAGAGAATCAGATGTATAGGAAAGAAAGTGATCCCTCTCCAAGATCTACCTTCAGTAATGAGATATTTTTATTTAAAAAGTCTCTAACAGATGGCGTTTCTAAATTTCGAATATTAGGGCTGTTTTTGAAAGAGGCCTCCACAGTCTGATGTATTGCAGATGAGATTTTGTATTTAAGCTATAGCTAAGAGTTAATTGTGCTGCCGCTCCTGATGGCGCTGAGGCACCAGCTCCCAGCACTGAAGCCACCGGGCAGGTGGCTGCGTGGTGACACCCCTCGTGTCTGCAGCTGCTGCCACGCAAAGTACCATCCCGTGTACAGGCCTCCCATTAATGACACCTGGAAGACGTAGGCGGTTTAAAAACAATTAGTTGTTTATTGTGTATGCTCTGTAGGAGGTATCTTCATGTATCAGAGCAGATTCTCAGTCATTGTTCTATGAGACTATTTTACAGTTGGTTACTGGAAGGTCTGTGCTCAACACCACCACGTTTATCAGCCAATTATCTCACAAAAAGAAACTCACTCATTTGAGAAGTTCTGTTTTCCATAAATCCACGTTGCCCTGGCATTGAGAAGCAGACAATGGTGATGCCAACGGAGTCTAATCAACAGCCTTGGTGTTGCCTGCGGCTGAAAAGCTGGAAATGACCGGTTTTCCCACCAAATCCACTCCCACGGGTGCCATCACAGCACGGCCGGTTTACCAGACACCGTCCCTTTGACCAGCTGGCTGTGCCTCCCTTGGTCCAGCCAAAAGGCTTCCTCTTCTGATGGCCAGAAACCTCCCACACTCTCCCCTACGCTTGTTCAAACCCAATTTATACTCATTTGTTCGGTGGTAGGAGCCGTCATTTTTGGTAAACTGTTGAAACCCTTTGGTCTGCTTTCGTAAACACTCCCTTATCCTTCAAAAATAGCAGTAAGACATTCTCCTTGTTTTATTCCTGCAAACTTTTTTCCGTCTCAGAGAAGTGTTCCTAGTTGTTCAGTCGTTTCATGAATACGAAACACATGTGGACTGCATTTTCACATTTAATCTATTTTCTCCATAAGCAATCCGAGGTGGGGGGGGGGTTTGCCATGGAAATGTGAGCCGTCTAGATTAAGGGTGACGACGCACATGTAATTCAAGAGAGTAGCTTTGGGGAAACATCAGCGAGGGGAAGAGAAAGAAGAGAAATTTGAATTCAATTGGATTTTAGTAACTTCAGATTGGTTTTGAATCATATTTACATGCTTTTCTATTTCTCATATGTTTGCAAATTTTATTGCTATAGTTCTAAGTGTCTTGGAGCTATGTGAATTAGTGGGTATGTTATTACTGAGCAGAAGACGAACTGCGTTAGCAAGAAATGAGGTCGTTCCCCAGAGTCCTACACAGGAAAACTGTGGAAAACCTGGAACCGAACCCAGGTCCCAGGAGACACAGAATGGCCCCGAAAGGTACGGTGTTATGGGCCTGGAGCCGCCAGCAGGAAGCTCAACTCAAGTTTTAAAACTCTATTAGCCTGAAGGATGCTGACTGAAATAGGTACATTTTAGGCAAAATGCTCCCTGCCTCTCGCGGAGACCCGGGAGCTTTGCAGCTTTCTCTCTGTTGCTTCCAGCGGCGGCTAAATGTGAGAATTTTGTGCAGTTTCAAATTGAGAATGAGAAGGAGAAATCACTTAACACCCAGCGCTCCAACGGGAGCATCAGCAGGTGCTGGATTGATGGAAATGCCCCAAATTGATGGTGGTTTTAGGGTGGTTGTTTTCATTGTCGGTCGTTAGCTTTCTGTGAATGCTTTTCGAAGTAGGTATTGCAGGAGAAGGCAAAGACTTCTTGCAGGGTGAACCAAATAAGAAATTATGGTTCTTGAATGAGAACTGCATCCATAAAATGAAAAATACGATGTGACGCAGTGAAAATAGGACCGTTGTCCTCAAGTCTTTAGATCTGACATTAAAAGTATACTTTGGGGATTAAACAGCGAATGCTTTTGTCATAGCAATTTGATTCAAGTATTTTTTTTGCCTATATTGAAGACTTAAATTATACAGCCGCTCATCGCCAATTAAATAATTTTAAATAATGCAGCCGCTAAACTTGCCTGGTTTGACTGTTGGCTTTCCAGCATTTGGTGCCTTTTGCTGGATAATACCTACTTCTTCCCAGTCCTGTTTCTCCGTGCTGTCTGGAGGCCTCTCACCTCCAAGCGTGGGAGGGTGCAATTTCTTCCTCGGTTTGTAAATCCACGGAATCTGGCCCGTGGGGGAGTTTAATCTTCTCCCAAATCCAGCCCCTCACCCTGCTGTGCGTTGGAGGGCTGGAGCGCTCCCAACCCGCCGCAAGGTCGGCTGCGCACAACAAAATGACCAAGTAATGAAAATTCACTGAAGACTTGAGATCCTGCTGGTAAACCCAACGTGGAGAACCTGGACACCAAAGGCAAAGGTGAGGTGGAACGGGGCTGTTTCCTGCAAGGGTTGTACCAATGGTCATTCTTTCTCCTGATTTTTAGACTGTTCCATAGATGTGAAAATCGCCATAATTGTATTAGTATGGAAATGGAAAATGAACTCCAAAATACTTTGATCTAGAGAATTCGAGCTTAGTTCTAGTGGGAATTAAGCAGGAGAAGTTTCAAGTAATTTATGTTTGAAATGCCTTCATAACTTTTGCTTCATAAAAACAGAGCGCGATATAAAATGATAGTAAAAATTCATATTTGGGAAATGGACATTCTCCTTTCTGGCAATAAAAAGCAAAGGTAATTTGCTCTATTTCAAAAAGATTGTTAGTAGTTACTGTGATTTCAAATGATGTAGCTTTAATGCTCAACACATCTTAATCTTGCTGACTATAAAACATTCCTTTGATGGTAAGTTGATGATCTATGGGTTTGAGTCAGAATTCATGTCTGGAATTAATGTCTTGGTTAAACAGAAAAAAGCCACGTGGAAGCTCAGATGGTTTCCTCCAAGCTAGAGGCCGGCCAGCCGCCTCGCCTGCCTTGTCCTCGCCACAGGGAATGCTCAGCCCTTTGGAAATTCAGGCAGCTGGGAGCTACCTGTTGATGTGGGACATCCTTATGTGCTGCACTTACTTTTGAAATACCTAAGTGTGAATGCAAAAGTTAAGAAGAAAATACAAGAAACACAAGAGGGTTTTTTCCTCCTGTAAGTGCTTTCATGGGTTTGCCTGTCTTTTACTTGTTCCTCTTTTCTCCAAAAGCCTTTTTTTTCTTTTTGTTCCTCAAAAAGCATTGAAAGGAAAGTCGCTAATGACTTAAATAATCACAAAAGTTAATGATTTTTGTCCAAGACACTGATTTTTCTCCATGTTTGTGGCAGAGCTAGAACTGGAGTCTGCACTGAGTCTCCGGCCAGCGCTGCTTCGCACTCATCAGCTGTCCCTCCAATTAAATTAACCAACCAAAATTAGCATACGTTCCAGCATCGCTCTTTTAATTTCATTTTCTGTTTCTCCAAACTGAATTGCCTTTAATCAAGACCTTATAAAAAGAGGATTTTATTCTTGTCTACTAATGCCAGTCCTGAGCCACCATTTACACGTTTTAAAATTCTCTATTTGATTCAGCCAGAGTTATACCCTAAGTTAATGGAGAAAGCAGAGTAGGAATATAAGAAAATTTCTCAACTTACAGATAATGCAGAACACTATCAAGGCAGGTAATTAAAGAGAAAGAAGAAAAACTCTCCTATTTTAATACAAAAATAAATGATGGGGAAACTAGTACTGCCGCATGAACGTTTCATTTCCCAATAGTAAAAGCTTGTTTATATCTGGGTCAAGAGAAAAAAAGTTGCTAAAGTGAAGCAACACTTCAAAGTTTGGAGTTATTACATGTGAGTGAGGCTCAGTAAGGAATACCCAGTTGTCGTATGGTGCAAGTGATGTTTTCTGAATGGGACGGCGAGTTTGTGTTTGGATTTTTTTCTTAAATATTTACAAGAAATTGAAAGCCTGTGGTTTGGTCCTGTAAATATCCGTATCTGTTTTTCATCTGTCGCGAGAAGAACTGACGCACAGAAATATTTGGGGAATTGAGCCCGTGACGCCAGGTTAGAGCTACGGAGAGAGTGGTCGGGGATCTTGTCGCTGCAAAGGAGCGCTGGGGTTCAAACCGCAGCCAGCGGCGGCTCTGCGCTCCGGTTTCCTGATAGAACTGCAGGGGGGGAAATGCTTTTGTTACAGACCTTTTCTAGCGAAACCCACCAAAGGTCTGAGCAAGAGACGTCCAGTTCCACTCGGGGGATGCGTCCCCTGACGGCGCCTTTCGGGCTGCCGTGGGTCTCCATTCTCCTTGGAGCTGCCTCCCCTCCGGTGGTAACGTGCCCACAAGGGATCTCGTTACTCTTGTTGTTCCAGCCTGATGCCGTGTCCCTTGCTGGGATTGCTTAGCTTTATATCCGCGATTTTATATCCGCCGAAGTTTGTGAGAAGTCTCTTAATTTTTGCAAGCCCTTATTTAAATAACAAGTAATTAATTATACACTGCAGCAAAGCTCAGTGTCCCTTCCTAGATGCGCTGCATCTGCATCTGATAAAAATTCCTTGCTTAAAATATTCAAAATCCCTGAGCAAATTCTGTACCTATATTTTGGGTTTAAATTCCGTTGGTCTACGAGCTGTAGATTCCTAAGTCTCGTTCATCCATAGATGGCACATGTGGAAGGCCAGCTTTTCAAAGAAATTCAGCGTTTCCCTCCTGACGGTAAGCAGCGAGGGCAATGGAGAGGGATTTTCAAAAGCCCCTACGTGCCCGTAATTCCCGTGTTTTGGAATGACTCTATATGCTTTGTTAGTTAGAAATTCCATAATATTTTGTACGACCCGTGTTTGTGTGGAAGCCATTGAAAATCTCAGCTCCAATTTTTTCCCTTCTCAAAGCTGTCTTGTGAATAACAAAACCCACATTGTTCTTGTGTGTTCTTCTGAATTTATTTCATGTCATCTTCTCACAGGAAAAAAAAAAAAATACAGCTTCCCTCACTTTAGCACCCTTTGGGACAGCAACTGCAGATGAAGAGCAAGCAATCAACATGTCAGGATAAAATTAGATTGCCACAGACTACAAGGTTTGATCCAATATCTATATCAGATTTGGTTTTCAGCTGTGCACATCACAATAAAATAATACTTGCTGGAGTTGTTGGGCAGGAAGCTGTTCCAAATGCACGCGATGCTTTTCATCTGCATGCGTGTTGGGAAAAGGACGGGTATGATATTAGGTGTTTTACACTATTAGCTCAATAGTTAATTATAATAAGAAATTGATGCACTGGTTGGCACTTTGGCTGTGGTTCTGTGCCCCAGAGGGAGACCGTGCGTGTGGCGAGGAGCGATGGAGGAGCCAGCAGCGGTGCCGGCAGAAGTGGCCGCCTTGGGCTCGGGGCTGGGTTTTCCGCACGAGTCTCCCAGCCATCCCGCTCACCGTGCTCCACTTTCCCCTGCGGGACGGCTTCAAAGTGAGGAAAATGGATTCGTTGTGGTTAAATGACGCGGCAGACGGGCTCGCTCTGCTGGCACCCTGTCCAGAGCAGAGCCAGCCCAAAGCAAACCGCCTGAGCCGGGTACGGTGGGACACGACGTCCTCAGCCAGGACCTTCCCTCTCCAGAGCCCATCCCGCCAGCTGACGTGGCCAGAGTCCTTACAGACGCCTCCCGTAAGGCCAGGGGCTGCCCCACATCCAGATTACAGCTTGCACATGAATAATCTACATTTTGACTTCATTTTTTCAACAAAATGCCCTAATAATTTCAAGAAAATTATTACTATTACTATTACTATTACTATTCCCTGCATTTAATTATTTAACAAATAGTGAAAATATTCAAAATATTCATTAAAAAAATGTTTGGTTTGGGTCAGACCAAGTGTCTCGGCTAACTTGAAGCAGCTAAAAAAACTGAACTGCCAGCGAGTTGGTGCACGACAGTTACGCGCAGACACAACTGACCCTGTCCATGCCGTATTAAACAAAAGCCTTTTTCTAGCTGTTTTGTACATCTTCCACTAGGTTTCTGGTTAAGAATAATTGTCTCTCAAAGGGAGTTATCAGGATACCCGAAGTTTGGCTGGACTTCTGCAAGGATATCGAGCCAGCTCCCGTATTTAACCCCGGGGCATTGCGATTTGTACCGAGTCCAATCTTCAGCCATCGCGACGCCGCTCAGCTCCACCGGTAACAGCAAAGTCATTGATTTCAACTAACTGAGGATAAAATCAATTTTCTCTCAGGTGTAAAAATACTGGTACGCACACACAGTCTTTTCCTGTCACTTGTGGCCCAGTTAATCTCCTGTTTGAGGGATTTAACCTGGTTCTGCTTGTACCCAGCTACAGGATGTGCATGACGAGACTGCAAGGATGTCCTCTGTCCTTGCATTCTTTAATTCTTCAGACCTGCTCCCACTGCTCTGTCGATAGCTTTCAAATTAATGGTCCAATCTTTTGAATTAATGAGTTTTCATCGACCTCAGTGGAAGTGGATCAGCTTCAAGACTGCCAGCCCACCCTGCTGTCCTCATCGGGACTTCACCGAAAAGTAGTTCACCTACTTTCACACACAAGTGCCGGCGCCTTGGAGCGCGTCGTCTGAAGCCGTGTCCTTCGGACCTCATTAAAGCAGCTGTGCAGGTCCTGCTGCTCCGGACGGAGAGGGTTTCAATAAGAAATTTTTGGTTTTGTTCTGCAGTAACTCCAAGTTATATTGGGCTTCAGTACTCATTTTGCTCAAGCAACCAGGCTCATAGTCCAGGATTTCCCAAGAGAGGAATCTTAGCACCTGCTTTTTCCAAACCCCTAAATGAGGTTTGAAAAATCTAATTTCAGTAATTACAATAACAAAGCATCCCAAGCAAAAATATATTATTGGAGCAGCTCGTAGGTGATGGAAACATTTCCGGTCACTCTAATTTATTTTTTTTTCTGTGGAAAATGCAGTAAGTCTTGACAAGGGAGCACTCCGAAACTGCTCGGCGGTCACCCGGGACGCACAGTTCTCCGTATCTGAGGTTCTGTTATGAGCACAGCCTGGAGAACATCTTGATTGTGTTTAAAAGTGCTTTCAAATGCCTGTCAAGGATGACTGATGGGACACAGGAGAGGAAGAGGGGGAAAGGACTGGGGGAAGGCTGCTTCACAGCAGGCAGACTCTGATCTAAACCCCGTGGCCCCAGACCATGCTCCCACCCATGGAAGTACCTTGGAGAGGCTTCACCCTGCACTGGCTTCCCCAGGGGCAGAGCAGCCACCCCACCAGCCTCAGGGCTTCTCCAGCCCCATACAGTGACTTTGAGGTGAACTTGACCCATGTCAGGGACCCGGCTCCCTCTGTGCCCCAGCAAACTTCAGCTGGACAGGCTG
Organism: Chionis minor; assembly: GCA_013398295.1. NCBI lineage: Eukaryota > Metazoa > Chordata > Aves > Charadriiformes > Chionidae > Chionis > Chionis minor. The sequence continues at coordinate 10,355 of VZSF01009834.1, read as the reverse complement.
GGGCCTGGAGGTGATGCAGCATTGGCAGAGCACAGCCCAGCTGCGGGACTGTTCGCTGGAGACTAACACCAGGACCTAGTGACTCCCAGGGTGACTTTTAATCATAGAATCACAGCACGGTTTGGGCTGGAAGGGATCTTAAAGCTCATCTCGTTTCACCCCCTGCCCTGGGCAGGGACACCTCCCACCACACCAGGCGGCTCCCAGCCCCGTCCAACCTGGCCTTGAACCTCCAGGGATGGGGCAGCCACAGCTGCTCTGGGCAGCCACGGCCAGGGGCTCCCCACTCTCACAGCCAGGAATTTCCTCCCAACATCTCATCTAAATCTCCCCTCTTCCCCTGTAAAACTGTTTCCCCTCGTCCTGTGGCTCCACTCCCTGATCCCGAGTCCCTCCCCAGCTTTCCTGGAGCCCCTTTCAGACCCTGGCAGGGGCTGGAAGGTCTCCCCGGAGCCTTCCCTTCTCCCGGCTGAACCCCCCCAGCTCTCCCAGCCTGTCCTCCCAGCAGAGGGGCTCCAGCCCTCCCGGCACCTCCGGGGCCTCCTCCGGCCCCGCTCCAACAGCTCCGTGTCCTCCTGCTGTTGGGACCCCTGGAGCTGGACCCGGGATTCCAGGCGGGGTCTCCCCCGAGCGGAGCAGAGGGGCAGAATCCCCCCCCCGGCCCTGCTGCCCCCACTGTGGGGATGCAGCCCGGGACATTGAGAGAGGTGAAGCAAAGGAAAAGATTCCCTTTAAAAGGGAGTGTAATGGGGTGTAAAAGAAAGTCATGATTAAGTACCAAAAAAGGGTGAAAGTCACGATTGTCTAATATTCAGTCAATCAAAGCAAATGAATAACAGTAAAAATCTATTACATAAAACCACATCAAGAGAAAAGAATCTGATATCATTAGCTGGGCAGCCCAGATTGTCAATGTATTTTGCCTGAGTTTGCCTGTTGTTGTACACAGGGATAAAATCTTGCACAGAGCAGACTTTCTACAAAATGGATGGGGAGAGACATCAAAGGAATAAATAAAATAGATGAGGAGAAGATCTGAACTCTTATAAAAAGTACACAGCCGTGGAGAGACCTTAAAAAAAAACTTAAAACTTAATTTACAAAGAGCACTCCTGATTTCTGTCATAAAATGTTCCAAAACAATCTCATGACTCAATTTCTGCAGCCATTGAAGTAGGAAGAATTACATAAGATTCTTGCTGTTTGCTTTATTTTATGCTTAACTCATATTCTCAATGATTCATTATCAAGATTTGTCAGGACTAATTAAGAAGAGTGCCAGCTGTGATAGCGTTTGATATCATGGCACCTTGCTCAGTGGGGACTCAGCCAAGAGAGCTCCTTGCGCAGAATTAGCTAATAGCGACCAGTGATTTAGTGGTTTGCTGCCAACTGTGGCCTGAGCCAGTACAAAGGTGACACTATTTAGCAGCCCCTGTGGATATGTTGCTCCTTTACATGACAGTGAGTTTTCTGTAACTGTCTCTTCAACCAATCAACCAACCAAGTTTATCAAATTACATGTATGGTTTTCTTTTGTGTGGGTAAGCCACCTCTCTGTATGTAAATAAAAATAATTAAATTAAAAAAAGGACACAGATTTAAATTCTGGAAGGTACGAGCGTGAAACCACTGCACGTGGTTACGACTGCGCCCAAATTTTTTAATGCTGAGGTGAGCTCTCCGGTGGGCATAAACCTCTGGAAGCAGTTTACAGACCAAATATTTCTGACCCATATTTTGTACAGGCAGAGTCAGCCATCATCTGATCTCTGCACAGTTCTGTGCACCCTACTGCCCAAAAAAAAAAGCAATTAATTTCTGGGTGGCAATGGCAAAACTATGGGAAACTCGTTTCCAGGGGGTAAGCGGGCTGGATCCCGGTGGCACCGCGGCGGCTCCGGCTCTTCCCGTCCCAACGCCTTTGGCTTCGCCCTGGCAGAGCCCAGGCTGCGGCTTGGAACGTGTGGGAGCACCGCGTGGCGCAGGCGGAGAGTCTCCAGCTCTTAAAAATAAGATTGTAGAAAGCAAGTCTTAAAAAAAACCCCAAACCAAACAGAAGTCAAACTCAGCACCTAAAATCAATGGTATTTTTATCTTAATCGCTCTGAGCCTGTTGACCAGTAGCCCTTCTGTAAACAGGGATAATAATACCACTTATCTCGTGAAAATAAATTACTGTTTTTGAAGCACTCAGACGCTGGAGTGATGATCAAGATAGAAAAACCCAGGAAGAAGTTATTAATTCTGACTCAGTGTGCGGCGAGTGCTCCGGGTGGGAGTCTTGGGGACACACGCTGAAGGCTGAGGATAAAGCGCCGGATTGAATAACTGCTGATTGAGTGAGCGCTGCCTGTTCTGTGCGCTGAATGAGGTAGGGGCTCGGCAGCAAATAAAGTGATGTTTGATCGTTTAATTAAGGGTTACGTCATAACATGTGCAGAACGGGCTGAGGAAGCACTTCTGGCGCTGGCATTGTCAACGGTGGGTTCGGCATATTCCATGTTGCTCTACAAGTGGGCGTTGTGGCTTTTCCAGGGAGACGCTCGAGCAGACGGCTGAAAGGAGGGGGATGCCTGCAACTTCCCCGCGAGGAAAATTCCCTCTGCTCTGCTCTCCCGCTGCCTCGGCTGCCCTGGAGCACCTCGGCAGCCCGTTCTCTGGCCCAACGGCTTTCCCGGATCAGGCGGCATGTCCGGGGGACGCGGGGCTGGGTCTCTCACGGCTCCACTCGGCGCACGGAGCGGGTTTGCTGCGCGCGGCTCTGTGACACGCTGGGCTCCTCGGAAAGGGACCGATGCCCTAATCAGGGGGCTGGTACAAATGTCACCAGTTAAAGGTATTTTTTCAGCGATAGATGCGCTGTTTTCTGTCTGAATTCTTTTGAAAGAAAAAAAAAAAAATCAGTCAAATTTTTAAAATACTTTTACTTAAAATTTGGCAAAGCTGTAAAAACCAGGAAAGGGGCACTCATGATTGGTCAGAAAAAGCCTCCCAAGAGCATCCGGAGCAATTCCATCCTCCTGGCCCGTAGCTTTAATGCTACTTTGTCCCTTTGGAAAAGTCCAGACGGCAGGGAGGAGGGGACCGGCCCGGCCCGCTTGGATCAGTTCATGGTCTGACATTACAAAACCATTATTATTTTGAGAAAGCCATCTTATTTAATTATCGTGAATCTGCAATTCCTTCATTTTTCATTCAGCATTAGAGGAGATGTTCCAAGCATTAAGTGAATCAAAACATTCTTAGCAAATCCGAAACCAAGAGAATAATAAATGTTTGAAAATAAAAAGTTATTGTTCTCCATGGATTGCAGTGATTTTAATGGTTTGGCTGAAGTGCCCATCTAATAGAGCTGCCCGTTTGAAATATTTGCGATCTCAAAGGAACAGTTTTAAAGTGTCTCCCACGTAATTGATTGACCCACCCCTCTCAAATGCTTGGATGGCTTTTAAAGCCAGGGGACAGGCATTCACGGGGCTTTGAGGGGCACGTGTGTTTTACGTGGTCTGGTGGGGAAAATGCCTCAAATTTCCTCCTGTTCCAAAGGCAGAGGAGACTAAACTCACGGGAGCTCCCATTTAGAAAGTGGGAATTGCTCAGAACTGACCCAAAACTCGTTCTCAGGAGAGGCAAGGGCTTTTCCTGAGCTGCCATTCAGCGGGACCTGGCCAGGCTGGAGAGTTGGGCAGGGAGAAACCTCATCAAGTTCAACGAAGGCAAGTGCGGGGTCCTGCCCCCGGGGAGGAATAACCCCCCGCACCAGGACAGGTTAGGGGTGACCTGGAAAGCAGCTCTGTGGAAAGGGAGCTGGGAGTCCTGGTGGCCAACAGGATGCCCATGAGCCAGCAATGTGCCTTGGTGGCCAAGAAGGCCAATGGCATCCTGGGGGGCATCAAGAGGAGCGTGGGCAGCAGGTGGAGGGGGGTCATCCTCCCCCTCTGCTCTGCCCTGGGGAGGCCACAACTGGAGTCCTGTGTCCAGTGCTGGGCTCCCCAGTTCAAGAAGGACAGGGGAACTGCTGGAGAGGGGACAGCAAAGGGCCACGAAGATGATGAGGGGGCTGGAGCATCTTTCTTACGAGGAAAGGCTGAGGGAGTTGGGTCTTCATTTAGTCTGGAGAAGGGCAGGCTGAGGGAGATCTCATCGATGCTGATAAATACTTCAAGGGAGGGGGCTGGGAGGAGGGGACCACTCTTTTTTCAGTGGTGCCCAGTGACAGTATGGGGTAACGGGCACAAACTTGAATACAGGAAGTTCCATCTGACCATGAGGAGGAACTTCTTCCCTTTGAGGGTGGCAGAGCCCTGGCACAGGCTGCCCAGAGAGGTGGTGGAGTCTCCGGTTCTGGAGACATTCCCAACCCGCCTGGACACCATCCTGTGCCCCCTGCTGTGGTTGGCCCTGCTCTGGCAGGGGGTTGGACCGGATGATCTCCAGAGATCCCTGCCACCCCCTAACAGTCTGTGATTCTATGGAGACAATTACAGTTTGATAAACCAAACAAATTCAAATAAAGACCCCAAGACTTGTTGAAAAGATTTTCCCCCGGTTATCCTGCAGACTCTACATATAAGTCTGGTGGTATTTTACATAAATAACCTATATCAACGAAAACTACAAAATTAATTATCTCTGCACTTGTAAAAATTTACAAGGTGATTTTTTTTTAAAAAAAATAGCATTATCAAAGATTATCTTTCCAAGCGTGTTGAGCTCCTAATACGCAGGATACGATATATCATAGTGAAAGCTATGATAAAAATAAGAGCAGTCGCTGTTACTGCACGCTGGCACCTTCTGTTAGAGCTGCTCTTTTAGCAACGAGCTTTCAGAAGGCAGATAACTTCTGAGAGGTTTATACCTTGGCAGGAAGTGCCTGCAGCTCTCCTGCGAGCTCGCCGAGCGATCCTCTGCCCCCGCGCCAAGGCACAGCCCTCCCCACGGGAGGGTCCAGTGGCTGGAAGTGACCCAGGGATGTGACACGGTCCCATCCCGCGCGCAGTGCAGCAGGTGACGGCGCCAGCCCTGCGTCCTGCCTGCGCTGGTGGCTCCTGGAGCATCGTGCCACCCCGCGCCGGGGGCCGGTGACGCTGCGCCGCAGGGACCCTCGCACCGCGTCAGCCGCGGGGTCCCTCCCGCTCGTGGCATCTGCCGGCACCGCGGTGACCTGCCTCCAAGGCGGCCGGGCGGCAAGGATGCAAAATTCCCTGTCAAGGACTTGGACTGGTCCCCACAGCCGACAGATTGGCCTCGACCCGCGGCCAAGGCTTTGCTCGTCCTGCCGGAGCCTCTTCCCGTCCCGGCAGGCTGCGCCCAGCGGGCAGCACCCGAGGGGGCGCAAACGGAAAACACGTGTGCGCGTGGAGATCGGGGGAGCTTTTCCAGCCTCAAACAAAGGTGGACGTTTCTCTGCACGGCATCACTGCTTGGGTTTTACGCGGGACCACACCAGCGCGTCGCAACAGGGAATTAGGCCCAAACACTTTGTGTTTCAGCACAAACTATTCGTTGCATTTGGGGTTTTTTTCATAGACTTGGGAACAATCCATAACGCACATTTTATGTTTACTAACTTGATATGTATTATAAATTATAACTTATTTAGCATCTAGAGTGTATCTTAATAAGGTATAATTTAATGATTTGTAATAAAATATAAATATAAAAATATTTTCTATCTTATACAAAGTAAAATCTAGCAAGATTTCCAAGCTGCTACATCCTTGAAGAGAATTTGCTGTCCCTTGTCCTCCCTGGCAACCAGAGCCACACTGACACCTTCTCTTTGTAAACAGCAACAGCAAAGCACCGAGCTACGGATCAGAGTTTTTCCACTGGTCTCCGCTCCGAAAATTCATTATTTTCTGAACACCAGATAAGCAGGAGCGCTGGCTGCTATCCCGACACTGGCTTCACCCAACAAATTAATTGCTTGTACCATGTCCATTGCAGTTGTTCAAAATGACCTCCAACTGTGCACGGCAGCGTCATGCTACATTACCAAAATTTGAAATATTGTTTTATTTCTCCTCTCTGCTAGTCCATTGCTCTTTGTTTCGCTTCCACTGGTCTGTCGTAACACGATTTTGTGTTCACCCTGCCAGTTGCCCACATAAAAGCAATGTTTAATTATACAGCATCTTTGAAAGTAGATGTGGGTAAGATCCTCCTGTGATGGAAACTGCGCGGCTCCCCTGAAGGATGCCAGCTACGACGCTGATTTCCTTCTGGCAAACTCTTTGCTTTTTCCAGTAGCAATTTGGCTGAATCCACGATCTTATTTGACAGATGAGTTAAGAAATGTTTCTGAACATGCTTTTGGACGTGTTTAACCACTGTTTACTTCTAAACAAATTCTCTTGCTAAAAAGACCAGGCTTGGGTTTTGGTTTGGGTTTTTGGTTTTTTGGTGTTTTTTTTTTTTTGGTTGGTTGGTTTTTTTCCTGGTGAAGTTTTGTTTTGGTTTGGGGGTTTGATTTTTTCTGTGAAGCAAACCTTCACCGGGGGAGATGGAGCGTGTCCCCAGCACTGCAAAGGGTGCCGGCGGTGGGAGCGTGCCCGGGGGCGGTAGGGGCACGGATGGGCTTCTGGGTGCCCGGTCCCACCTGGGCGCTCGCGTGCGTCGAAACCCAATGCCGACCTCCCCTGGGTGCTCTTTGGGTGAGAAAAAGAGAATAGCTCCATTCTTGTCACCGAGGGTCTGCAGCCCGTGCTGGCGCCCCTGAGCCACGGCACCTACGGAAAGCGTTTGCCCGGCTCGGGGTCCCAGCGAGCGCCTTGTGCTGGGAATTTGATATAATACAAGAATGACTAATTGCGCAGCGAAACACAAAGCGCTGCGTCGAAATGACTTTCCCACCGTTCCCATACGCCTCTGTCAATATTCCCACTGAACGCGTAAAATGCCGGTTTACTGTAATAACATTGCTTTCTGCGAGTCATTTCAGATTAGGGCTACAACTTTAACATGATTTAGTGTGTCGTAACTCAAAATTCCCACTGATGGCCTTAAGAGCGAGTGAGTCCAGTTTTGAGGAGACATAATGGAGTGTTTGCTTAGGAAGTGTGCGTCGAATCCGCGTAGTGCAGCTGTTCTGGGGGGCCGTAAGGGAGGAGAGGATTTTTGTCAGATCCAGTGGGATGCGGGCGGTTACGCAGCGCAGGTGTGATACGCTCGTGGCGGTATTTAGTCAGCGTTGTCTCACCTCCAGGCATTCCGCAACCCAAACCAAAATGAAAAGCTTCTTCAAAGTAAAATACGGCAGTGACAGATGCACCGGCTATTATATTTAGTTTCTTGTCTGAGAGGGCCAGATTGAATGTAGGTAGCTGCCTGCACATAGTGGATGTGGAGATCAGGTACGATGAAAGGGAGATTACTGGCTATTTTAAGAGTCAAACTTAAGAAGCAGGAAACTGAAAACTGATAAACAGGTTTTTTTCAGGCGATGGCCAATTAAACAGTGGTACTCATTACCACGGGAGACCACTGAAGCCAAGCGCTCAGCAAGAGTGGAAGAGGGACTGGGCACTTCTATGGATATCAAGAATATTCAGAGTAATGATTAACTATATCAATTTTTGTAATGTAATTAGAATAATTTTTCATGCTTCAGGGCTTAAACCAATTTCTCTATATGAGAGACCAGGATGAAACTCATGGTAGGAACAGATTAAAGACATCTGCAGGCTGCAGAGCTCCTGCCTTTTCGTCTGACACATCTGCTGCTATTCCAAGATGAGATATTGGACCAGGATGGTCCCCGGCTCTGCCTTGATCAGCTGCGTCATTTTCTACGTTCCCTTAGGGAATGTGGTGTGGCGCGTGTAGACTGATGTTTTAGGTGAACGAGGCTGTGAGGAAAGGGAGGATGAAGTAGACAGCAGGTGGGGTTTCTGTAATTTTGAGAGGATAAACATGCTAATGTAACGGCAGATTTGCCCAAAGGAAACAGTAACAAAGAGAGGAAGCTTTCAAAATCACAAGGTAGCTTCCTGCAAAATGAGATTTATTAGAAAAGATTACTTATATTTGCATCCTTTCTGAATCTCGAGCACTTAAGGCAAACTTGAGTCATGCTTGCAAACTCTCCTCTACAACCACTAGAGTCAGATTTTTTACTAATGATAAATACCGCTAAGGCTCTCAAAGAGGAGCGTTAAGTGGACAAGAGGTAAATAAACGCTTGCACTGTAACTGCGCCCGTTCAGGTGTAAAAGGGGGATGGAGCTGATGTTATCAAGGAATAGCTGAGCAGGAAATCACTTCATCCAGCAGATGAACTGATGGGAAGAGCTAAGAGGCGTGTGGGCATCGAGGGATGGTAAATGGGCGCTGGTTAGGCTGCAGCTCAACTGGCGGAGGCTGGAAGAGGACTGGGATGCTGACCTTGGGGCTGCGGGGAGGCAGCAGCCGAGTCACCAGCATCTGTGTTTCCCCCCACACACGTGTGTGCCCCATCCTGCGCCGGAAATTTCCACTCCCGGGAAGACGGCGGCGGACGAGCGCGGGTTTGTCAGGGAAGTATGGCTGTGCTTCCATCCAGTGACCAGCACAAGTGATAAACAACAAGGCCTGGCTGGTGGCACAGGCTGGATCCCGACACCCAAAGTACAATGAAATAATCTCTTCTGATGTTTTCAGTCCATCGAAAAACTAAATTTTGGTCCAAAGCCCAAAAATTGTAATTTCTAGTAGAGAACTCCAGCTGCTTTTCTTGTTGTTTATGCTTGTTATGTCCTGGCCCTGCTGCAAAATCCTCTGACCTGCTACGTCTGTCCAGTTCTGCTGCTGGTCTCCCAACATCCCCTTTCACCAAAGAACACGTGCGTGCCTTCTGCTCATGGTGGTATTTGAACAGCACCCCTTTGGAAACCTCGGTTGTAGTAATCTCTGCCAAATACAAGCGAAACGCAGAGGACCACCATTCAAGGGAAAGAAAAAAAAAACAACTGAAAAATATGGTAAGGGCACAATTTAAAGAATACAGGGATTTTAAGGCGTTTAAATGCCTAAATAATTATTGGAAGATGTGTTGCTAACCCCTAGCCAGCTCCATCCCAGTCAAGACCTGGCCAGAGAAGCCACTAACTTGTGTCTGCCAGGCTAGTTGTGCTGCAGCAGCTCAGTGTTGTGACATAAAATTTGTCAAAACAGACAAAACCCATCCATTTTTACTGACAGTTTTCCTGTTACAAGTTGCGTATCTCTCGACATCACTGAAATATAACGCGTTGGCAATTAAGCGATGACCGTGGCCGCCCATTAGCAAGGAGCACTTTGGAGCTGCAGCTGGTCCGGGGGGGCTGCGCGACTGCGCATCAGTGGTGCTGCCCCAGGGCCCGTTAGGGGCCAAATGATCAGCCCTGTGAAGCTCTACTTCGTCTGGTATTTACGAAGGAGGAATTAACGATTGTCTCCAAAAAAGTGTGCTTGGTCTGGTGGGAACCAGGTGTCACAGAATCATAAAAATCACAGAACCACTTGTGTTGGAAGAGGCCTTCAAGATCATCGAGTCCAACCATAAACCTACGCCAAAACCACCCCTAACGCATGTCCCTCAGCGAGGTGTATTTCGCGTTACTCTCGAACTGGGGATGTGACAGGGCAGGGATTTGCGGGTCAGCAGGGACCGGCAACAGGTGTTGTCCCTTCGGATATTAGTTTTGGGATAAAGGGAACACAAACAGGTCATTCCATCATCGAGATTTCGGTGTGCCGAACAAACCCGGGTCTGGAGATCCCAAAATAGACCGAGATCAGGTGCATTACTTGGGTTTGCGGGAGCAGGGGGTACATCCGAACCCCTCCTCCTCCTCCTCCTCCTCACCGGGGAGGGGGATCTCGTGGTATCCATCCCCCCGGCGGGGCGGAGGGAGGGTCTCTGTCCCGCCCGAATCGGGGTTGCCGGTTGTGCCGCAGCAGGACACGCTGCTTCCGCCGGGCGCCGCCGTGGGGCCCCGCTCGGCACCGCCGGTCCCTGCGAGCTGGGGGCGCCCGCTGCCCGAGCCGGGCCCGCTCCTCTTCCCGCCGGGGAGGGAGGAGGAGGAGGAGGAGGAGGAGGAGGAGGATGCTCCAGCGGGGCTGAGCGAGCGTGTGTGTGTGTGTGTGTGTGTGTGTGCACGCGTGTGTCCCGGAGGCGCCGCTCCCGGGTGCTTCCCAGCCGCGGGCAGCCGCGCATCCCCCGCGCCCGCCTCCTGCTCCCGGCTCCGGGCCCGGCACTGCCCGTCCCCGCCGCTGCCGGGCTCCGGCCGGTCCCCGCGCCACCTGTGTCCCCCCTTCCCTCCCCCGGGGCCGCCACCCGGCTCCATCCCCATCCCCGGCTCCATTCCCATTCCCATCCCCATTCCCAT